>SSNP01000072.1:418139-448113 GCA_006937955.1 Pachypanchax playfairii
GGGGGGGGGGGGGGGGGGGGGGGTGTGATGTTCCCAAAACACACATTAACCAGCTCCTTTGTTAATGAAGGACATGCAATCACCGAGTGTCACCTTTTTGTCAGCACTCTCATAAAGTTATTCTATGTAGATAATCAGTTCAAAGTTTTCAAACTGGGAAATCATTCTCCAGAAAAGGGTGAGAGTGAAGGCCAAACACAATCATAAACAGATGTTAGAGCTAGAGGTGAGGGATTTAAATATTAAGATGGCTTCACAGCACGCACACGTTATCACACACACACACGGATCCGGGTTCAGAGCTGGTTTAATTATCTTTTTTTTTTTAAAAAACTTTAATGACATAACAAAAAATCATAAATAAATAAAACAGATTAAGATATTCATTTTTTCTGAATGATGTGTGTGATATTTGTCTTCTTTATTTCTTCATATAACAGCAGGTTAAAGATGGTTTAGGTTGATTAATAAATATATTAGTCAAAACAATAAAACCACTGACAGGTGTTAAACAATAATATTGATTTTTATTTGTTAGTTTTTTGATCCAGTCCATGTTTTTTCTGCTCTTTGACTCCCCCTATAGTTAGTGATCATAACTGCTCTGTTGTTTAATTTGAGTTCTATATACAGTAGATAGAGTATATAGCCATAATGGTGAAGTGTGTAAATGTTGCAGGTCTTTAAAAGACTTTGTCTACATCAGTTAATTACAGTATTGGTGATTAATAAGTTAAATATTTGAATAAAATGATATATTTTTAATTCTATTTGCATCCAGGTTATACTGATTTTTAAAGTGTTGGAACGTGGTTTTGTATAAAAACAATACATGTGCAACATAATTCTTAATATACAAGTATGTTACTGTAGAATATGTGTCAAGTTGGCAGAAAACCTTTTTTTTAAATAATTTTCAAGAATTTTGCATAAGATGAGTAAAAACTGATTTAATCTTTTTAAAAGACTTTTGGATTATTTGCTTGCTGGTTGAAAAAAAGGACCAAGGTGGGTAAACACAGCTGGAGGGACACCAAAAAAGTTTCAACTCAAACTTCTACAGATAATTTAAATATGGAACCAGGTGTGTTGGAGCACATAAATAAGTAAAACATGCAAGGTAGAATCAGGATTGGACCCCACAGCTATTACACAAAGTATCAGTATAATTACAAAACATCTGGCCAGAATAACACAGCTGAAGTTGAAACAAATGACCGGCCCCCTAGTGGCTGGTTCCCAAACAACATCCTAGTCCCGCCCCTTTCATGTGAACGGACACTTTCCCGCCTTAAAAATGTAAATAAATCTCACAAATTTTTTCAGGTGCAAATTTCTGTTGATTCTGTTGAGGTAAGTGGAACTGTCATTTAAAAACAGTATTACAATGAGACAGTAGTTACGTTTACATGGGCACATTTAATCGGAATAAACGCCCAATCGGAAAACAAATACGTCATGTAAACATGTCAATCAGAATGTTTTGATCCGATGCAGCCTGATCAGAATGAAATTTACTTACGATCGAGAGGGGTGGTTTTGTCCGATCTTCATTTAATTCCGATCGACCATGATTTTAATCAGATTGGGGAAATTTGGCGCATGTAAACGTAGCTAATGTCAGCGTGTCAGAAAAGCAAACATACTAAGAAATCTGTAAGGGTGCAAATACTTTTCAAAGCACTATATATCCATGACAGCTAAATAGTTTTCTTTCTCAAACTTAATCTAAACTGATTTTACACTTTATGACAGTAAACCACACATTCTGAAAGTATTTTTTTGCCCTGTGGTTATTAGCTTGTAACCTTGTCATTATGGAGCAAAAATCTGTGAAGTGCAGCGCCTGAGGGGAAATCTTAGGTATGTGGTGTTTCCACTGCAGTGCACTTCAGGACAGCTTAATCAAGTTCATCTAATTCAAATGGAAAATCCAAAAAAACTCAACGCTTTTATAGCGACGTCGCAACGCAGAGTGGGTGAAATGCATTAATTATAAACGTGAACATCAGACAGATGAGTGCAGGTCAGCTCAGTGTTAACAGAGACATGGTGGAACTGGACCTGCAGGTCTCTATAAGTATCTGTACAAACATTACTGGAGCAAGTGAGACGGAACATGAACAGCTTGTATAACGAGTTTTACAGTATGAAAAAGGCCCGAAAATAAGGTTCATTAGCAGCATGTTTAATGTATCAGTGTTTCCTGTCAGTGGTAGTGAATGTGGTTATGTGGGTTTAACAGTTTTCAGACATTGTACGTAGTAAGATGAAGTTTTTCACATTAAAAGTACATCTATTTCTTTCTTTTTAGTGGGATAGTTCAGTCCTGTAGTAACATTTTTGGCTTAAATTTCATTACAAATGAATCACATGACCCCCTTCCTCACTGTCATATATACAGTGGGGCAAAAAAGTATTTAGTCAGCCACCAATTGTGTAAGTTCTCCCACTTAAAAAGATCAGAGAGGCCTGTAATTTTCATCATAGGTATACCTCAACTATGAGAGACAAAATGAGGAAAAAAAATCCAGAAAATCACATTGTCTGATTTTTAAAGAATTTATTTGCAAATTATGGTGGAAAATAAGTATTTGGTCAATAACAAAAGTTAATCTCAATACTTTGTTATATAGCCTTTGTTGGCAATGACAGAGGTCAAACGTTTTCTGTAAGTCTTCACAAGGTTTTCACACACTGTTGCTGGTATTTTGGCCCATTCCTCCATGCAGATCTCCTCTAGAGCAGTGATGTTTTGGGGCTGACGCTGGGCAACACGGACTTTCAACTCCCTCCAGAGATTTTCTATGGGGTTGAGATCTGGAGACTGGCTAGGCCACTCCAGGACCTTGAAATGCTTCTTACGAAGCCACTCCTTCGTTGCCCGGGCGGTGTGTTTGGGATCATTGTCATGCTGAAAGACCCAGCCACGTCTCATTTTCAATGCCCTTGCTGATGGAAGGAGGTTTTCACTCAAAATCTTACGATACATGGCCCCATTCATTCTTTCCTTTACACGGATCAGTCGTCCTGGTCCCCTTGCAGAAAAACAGCCCCAAAGCATGATGTTTCCACCCCCATGCTTTACAGTAGGTATGGTGTTCTTTGGATCCAACTCAGCATTCTTTCCCCTCCAAACACGACAAGTTGAGTTTCTACCAAAAAGTTCTATTTTGGTTTCATCTGACCATATGATGTTCTCCCAATCCTCTTCTGGATCATCCAAATGCTCTCTAGCAAACCGCAGACGGGCCTGGACGTGTCCTGGCTTCAGCAGGGGGACACGTCTGGCACTGCAGGATTTGAGTCCCTGGCGGCGTAGTGTGTTACTGATGGTAGCCTTTGTTACTTTGGTCCCAGCTCTCTGCAGGTCATTCACTAGGTCCCTCCGTGTGGTTCTGGGATTTTTGCTCACCGTTCTTGTGATCATTTTGACCCCACGGGGTGAGATCTTGCGTGGAGCCCCAGATCGAGGGAGATTATCAGTGGTCTTGTATGTCTTCCATTTTCTAATAATTGCTCCCACAGTTGATTTCTTCACACCAAGCTGCTTACCTATTGCAGATTCAGTCTTCCCAGCCTGGTGAAGGTCTACAATTTTGTTTCTGGTGTCCTTTGACAGCTCTTTGGTCTTGGCCATAGTGGAGTTTGAGTGATTGTTTGAGGTTGTGGACAGGTGTCTTTTATACTGATAACGAGTTCACACAGGTGCCATTAATACAGGTAACGAGTGGAGGACCGAGGAGCCTCTTAAAGAAGTTACAGGTCTGTGAAAGCCAGAAATCTTACTTGTTTGTAGGTGACCAAATACTTATTTTCCACCATAATTTGCAAATAAATTCTTTAAAAATCAGACAATGTGATTTTCTGGATTTTTTTTCCTCATTTTGTCTCTCATAGTTGAGGTATACCTATGATGAAAATTACAGGCCTCTCTGATCTTTTTAAGTGGGAGAACTTACACAATTGGTGGCTGACTAAATACTTTTTTGCCCCACTGTATATATAACAGATATTAGCTAATTCAGAAACACTGAAGCAAAATCAATATGGGTTGGTGTGTGTCTGTGTGTGTGTATTTACACTGTGTTGAATGTAAACTTCAGACAGTACTGAAAACATAAATATTACAGAAATGTTCTAGTACTTGTGTTGACTGAGCAGGACGTAGAAATTGTCTGGAACGCCACATTAAGATAGAACGAGTTAAAATACAAGATCTACAGCTGCTTCAATAAAAGTCAATAAAACTTCAAATATGACCTTCAGCACTTTTCCTTGTGCGTTTTCCACAAAGGAGGTGAAATAATACGGAAGTTTTCTTTTTTTTTTTAAATTGTCCTACTACAGTTCAAATAAGTGGAATATTAAATTGGTTATGTTAACATTTACAACTAGCACCAAAAATGTTAACGTGACATAGAGGGAAGTTGAAAAACTGAAGCAGATTATCACTTGGCTGGTACAGGTAGAATAAATCCAAATAAAAACACCTGTCTGATGTTTGTGCTAATTCTTTTAATAGATTAGAAGTTGTTAGAGACAATACGTGAATGTTTGACCGTGTTCTCTGCTCAAACTGAACGTTCACTTCACATCCTGAGAGTGTTTTTAACCAATCCTTCTTGTCTGATTAACAAAATGACTCAGCACAAAGTCAGATCCTTTCTGACCTCCTAAAGAAACACACGTACAAACTCAGGACTGATACTTCAACCTCGCTTTTTTCCCCCCTCACTCTGATGAAAGAAGTTTCCCCTTTTGCCCAGAATTTGGTCAGCTGACACGCTACACCAAGTCATGTGGCTTGTCGCTCACCAGTGGCTGATGAGCTGCTGTGTGTGTGTGTGTGTGTGTGCTAGAGTAACTGCTGAAGTCAAGGAGACAAGGAAGAAGGAAGCCAGAGTGAAAAGATATGAGGAAAAAAATTCCAAGCTGCTCAAAAACTGGAGGACAAACAAGAATCAGTCACACGTCTGACTGTAAACCACATTACAGCTGCTTGTTGTCTGGTCAATAACCAGTTACCACTGAACACAGATGACTGTCACTGCTGGGAGTTAACTCTGTGATGTAGTGAATGCATCATGTAGGTGACATGAGAAAACAGAATAAATAACTGAATAAATACATTTTAATTCATTAAATTGGCAAAAAGTTGATGCAGTTGTACTTTGGAATGAGTTCAATGACCTGTGAGTTTCCTGTCTTTTTTTTAAAATCTCATTTAGGTGTTAGTGCTGGTTTTAAAAGTCCAAAGAGATTTTCAAAGTTGCTAAATCTTATAAATAAAAATGGGGTCTCACTTTAAGATTTATAATTAGGGCCGATACCGTTCTAATGTACTCGTGTTGGTTAATTACCATGAACCGATACTTAAAATATAGAAACTCGGCAATAATTCCACAGAAAATGTTTATTTTTCACTTGAAATGTTAGTTTTGTGGTCATTCATATTATTTTATGGAGTTCACCATCATTTGTTGTAACAAGAAGAGAAGAAAATAAAACCTGTCTTCCAATTCATTCTACTTTTTTGTGTGGTAGAAGTATCAGCATTGGTACTCGGTATCGGCAAGTACTCAGATCTAAGTCATTGTATCATTGCATCCCCATATATAGAATATATATATAACACTGGAAGGTGCTTATGAGGTGGAGGAAGGTGGTTTACAGTGATTGTTAGTAATTTATTATATAAATGGACTAAAACATGAGTTTTGAAGTTATAAAAAAGTTTGAACCACAAACATATGAGTCCTTTGATTAAATCATTCTTCCCTGCACATTATTAAACTCTACTGACGGCTTATCTCACCGGGTTGCAACTGTTGGTGACACAATGTGAACAGGAGTTACAAGGGAGTGTCTAAAATGTCTCAAAATGTTCACCAGTGCTCACATTCTCTCTGTGTGAGTTACAGGCACTGGAACGACGAGACAGATTTATTCTCAGAATAATCGTCAAGTCATCACATGAGCCGGGAAACCTTTTCAGTTTCATTTTTTGGGAATCAGAAAGTGCAAGAAAAGTGAGACTTTAGGTGGTGCTAACGACCTGCGACTGAATCTGACGTTCTGAGTTTGACTAAATTTAAATAAAATTGCAAAGAGAAATAATACAAGATTAAGACTCTTTATGGTTTATCTGTTTCAAGAAAATTTTCATGAATTTTGTTATTTTCATTGAAGTTTTGAACGAACTAATTCAGTGAAGAACAACTTATTTTATTGCAGTTTTGTGACTCCATCTATTCACCAACAGCCACGACCCAGTGAGATTAATCCTTTACGTATATCGTACATCTATTTAACATTACTGCCATTAAAAGGGCTCCATGCCATCCTCTTATCTGTGTGACATCATGTGCATCAGTCTGTCAGCCAGCGTACGTTTTGTTCATCACAAGCTGCTGTGCATAAAGAATTACTAGTAAATCTCTGACAACCAGCTCCAGAAATCAATAACTAGCTCTTGGACTGGTTGAAGCAGCGCCAGGTCTGCAGGCTCCGCCTCTTCTGATTGGCTGCTTCCAACAGCTCTGCTCTTTACTTTATTTATTGTTATAAAGGAGGGACAATAAAAGAAAGAGGTCTGTGATGATTCTTGTGTGTGGCTCATCGGAATTTTCAAGTATTTTCCCGGAAATTGCAAATACCATACTAAATCCACTATAAGCCATTTCAGTTACATTTTAACTGTATGCATGAAGAAGATGAACTCTAGTAACAGCTCGTGACTGATCCAGTCTGCACTGCATTCCTCTTGTAAATAAAAAGATATCTATAGGTTTAAAACCCCGTCTCTATATTTCATCCATGTTCATGAGCTCTAACGTGAGGGCATTAAATCTTTTGGCAAGCGTAAACATAGAATCTCCACCATCTCCTTGTTTCCTGGAGAGACAAAATGTTCTCTAGCACATCAAGAAAGCCTCACACACCCACACTGAGTAAAGTGAGAAGAGGGTAAGTTTGACCCGCAGATAAGAGCTGAATGAAAAGCTGGTTAGTGCCGGCCAACTTCAGCTAACGCCCCTAAATGGCCACACAATAGTAAACCTGCTAAACTGTGTCACGCAAAACCAAACAGAAACAGGTATTTAAAGACGACGGAGGAAAAAAAATTATCAAATTATTCAGAGAAACTAAAGCTGTTCACCTGTTTGTGCAGTGAAACTGCACACCAGCATCGACGGGAGTGTGTGAACCTAAACCAAGAGGAAACAAGCGAGGAACAGACGTGTGGAACAAAGCACGAGAGTCTGTAGAATGTGTGTTAGTATGTTAACAAACAGCCTCCATGTGAGCACTGGGGGGCAGTTCTGTCAATGAGTTTACAGTACAATTTTTTGGAGGTGGGCAATAAGTGTGTATGTGTGAAATACAGTCATGTACCACATGAACTACACACGCAAACACACACACTGCTTCCATATTTGCTTCCCTTACTACTAGAATCAAATCACTTGCTGACACACACAGACACACACATAAAGGCCCACACACACTTAGCTATGGCCTGATGTCCAGACAACAAGCCCATTGTGTGTAGTCACAGGTATGCAGAAAGAAGAACTGCCAACAAGAAGCTCTATGTGTGTGTGTGTGTGTGTGTGTGTGTGTGTGTGGGTTTGTATTTCTGACCTCCTGGGGACCCGTTTCCTGACTTTTACTATCTTTCTGGGGTCCGAGGGTTCTTGTGGGGACCGAAGCCTGGTCCCCATGAGGGGGACTCCCCTTTTTAGGGTTAGGGGTTAGGTTTATAGGTATGGTGTGAATAGAGTTTTAGTTAGTCTTAGGGTTAGTTATAGATCAGTAATGGTTAAGGTTAGGAAAAGGGTTTGGGTTAGGTATAAATCTAGTTACTAAAATCAATGGAAGTCAATGGACGGTCCCCATAAGGATACCAAAACACACTTGTGTGTGTGTGTGTGTGTGTGTGTGTGTGTGTGTGTGTGGGTTTGTATTTCTGACCTCCTGGGGACCCGTTTCCTGACTTTTACTATCTTTCTGGGGTCCGAGGGTTCTTGTGGGGACCGAAGCCTGGTCCCCATGAGGGGGACTCCCCTTTTTAGGGTTAGGGGTTAGGTTTATAGGTATGGTGTGAATAGAGTTTTAGTTAGTCTTAGGGTTAGTTATAGATCAGTAATGGTTAAGGTTAGGAAAAGGGTTTGGGTTAGGTATAAATCTAGTTACTAAAATCAATGGAAGTCAATGGACGGTCCCCATAAGGATACCAAAACACACTTGTGTGTGTGTGTGTGTGTGTGTGTGTGTGTGTGTGTGTGTGTGTGTGTGTGTGAAGTATATTCTAGCATTTTATTTGTATTAAGAATGTAAAACCCTATTTTTCTTGCCCAGGTTAACTTTGAGGAAACCTCATCAAGGGGGGATTATATTGTCAAAGTCCCTGATCTGGAAAAGAAAAAAAGATTTTCTTTACCTCCATTTATTTCAGAGATAAATTAAGAAGGGAATCACCTCATGAAGTATATGTAAGCTGTTGTCCTCTTCTATCCCTCCTTCTTTCCTCTTTCTCTCGAAAAGAGTTGGATTACGAAACTTCCAGTGAAATGAAGCATAATAAGAGCATTAGAGTATGAGCAGGTTGGAGGACAGAGGAGGGGGCGCAGGATAGGAGGAGAGGATGAAAAGTTCAGCAGTGTCAGCGCTCCAGGAGGGGGGTACAAAGGTCACGCCGGGGTCAAAGGTTGAACAGCGGAAAGGGACTGAGGAAAAACAGGGGAGGAGGAGTGTTGATCCAGCCTTCGCAGTGTGGATGTCACCTGTTTACACACTCAACAGTAAAGAGACGCAGTTACACAACGACTCGTCTTAGTGGAACTTTCCTCACTTTAATATGTTTCTTTAAAATCCCTAAAATAGTCTATACAGTCCATTTTATTGACACAGACACTTAACAATCTTATTTTCATCAAATTTTAAACCTACTGCTTTTTATAAACTTATTTCTGAGCAATGATGCTGTGCAAGCATCTTGAGTTGTCCCCCGTTTCTTATTATTTTACTTTCAAGTAACCAGAATTGGCTCAAAGTGGTCTTGAGCAATTATTTTCAGACTTTAGCTGCTTTTTAAAACTCATTTTCAGTCCAGAACCAGAGTTTGTGTGTTAAACCACTTCACAATGAACTTTATATATCATTCAGACACGAGAGGCTTCTATAATGTCTTCAGTTAAAGTTATATAAATACACACGATAGCACACTTTCACACATTAAACAGTATTTTAGCTGCAACAAGGAGATTCAGCTGAAACACTGACATACAGGATCAACTGAAGGATGGTGCATCTCCTGGTCTTTATTAGATCTACGTAGTTTTATTTCTTATAAATTTGACTTTCATACATCATCATCATCTGCGGTGAAAAGTTTTTTTTAAGGTTTTATTTTATCCAGTTTTCCTTTTTCCTCATTTTAAACTCACAGACAACCCGATAAGTCGTCATGTGACATGAAATGGACAGAAAATGAATGAAAAAGGAGCCAAACTCCAAACTAATGTAATGACTTTAGAAAAACTTTAGAAATCATGAATATTTATTGATCAAGGTGAATGAGACAGATAATGAATTCACACTCTTCACATACATGTTTGTAGAGATTTAAATGTCAGTGGAACTGCCAGTTCTAACCACATTAGGACTGAAGTGGCAGAACCCTGCTTTCATAAAACAACTGAACGTTTCCCTTTTCAGAATTAATTATAATCTCATCTCAGACTCAAAGATCAGATTAAAGCTGCACGTAAAAGGAGCAAGTCTCAGTATCAGTGATTGTTTTGTTTGTTTAATCTACTTACTCCTTCACCTTGTTGCACAATCAAGTTTCTACAGAAGCCACAAAGGGACAAACCTTGAATTTAGAGTGGACCTTTTGCATTTTTACTTTCTGTTTAACAAAGTTGAGACTTTATCATGAAATTTGATGCCAAATTTCTGTATCAACCATATTTGAGGTGGCATTTCATCATCTGATGCTCAAGGTGCAGAGGGCTGATGTTAGATGTTATTTAGGACTAAAAACATTAACAAACATGTTTCAATATCACTGCATAGTTCAAAAGGTCAAACAGCCAAAGCTGTTTTTAATGCAACATAACAGCAGTTGTTAAATGGCTTGTGTGTGAGATTTTTATGGATTTTAGGCTGAATAGTTCATGTATTCAGAGGCGTCTCTGTAAAATACAAAAAGGAAGGATTTTAAGTTGCAGTTCTGGTAAAATTTCTTCTGAGAACATGCAGTTTTCCTTGTGAACATTTACCATTTAGTTTACCATATTGCAGATCTTTTTTTGACCACTACTAGAAGGTAAAAAGGAAACTTTTTGTTTTTGATAAAAGATGTAAGATGATGTGAAGTTTTATTCCAGGCAGATGGAGGAGGCAGAGCAGCTGGATCAGTCAACAAAGCATGAGTATGACATGCCGTACCATCAAGCGTCACACAACAGTTATTTTTACCGTCATGACTACTGCTATATAATTTTAGCAAAGATTTTTTTTTCCTGTTTTGTTGTTTTACTCTTCTCAGTCTGTCCGATGTAACGCACGAGGCTTTCTGATCATTTAGTATCGTTTTATAAGCTGATGCAGTAAAAATAAAAGACCAGTTTTTTATTGTTTTTGTTAAGTAGCTCCTTTTGTTCCACTTTGAAGGTCTTTTTAAAAGATATAGTCAAAGTAAGACATATTTTTTAGTCATGAAACACAAACTGATGTGAATTATATTTTGTTTTGTCAAATTTTCCAGTCAGTCTTTGAATATTTTTTTTACTGAATAATAAAAAAAAAACTCAAAAGTTTGAATGTGTTTGCAGGTGAAAATGATCCAATCCGAAACATTTTTCATTTACAGAACAACTTTTTTTTTTTTCTGTTGCTGCTCTGTTTGGCTGGGTCAGGTGAGAGCTAAAGAGAAAGGTGGAAGGTTTGATAGAGGGGAAGAATGTGGCCATTGTGCTCGCCAGGTATGTGTGTGTTTGTGGCAAACAGAAAGAACTAGAGAGAGAGGAGATCAGATCTGGTTACAGGTGTTTCATAAACAGCACAATAGTGCTAACAGGTTCCCTCTCCCTCCGCTGCATTAGCCTCTGTACACTGCAGCTTTAGATTTCTTCCTCAGTGTGACTGGATTAGGCTTACGGCTTTGTCACACACACACTAGACTAAATCTCTGCTTCCCCACATCACCATGAGATGATCATGTGACACGATCGTATACTGTGTGTCTCTGTGTGCGCAATTCATGCAGTATTAGCTGTTTCTCTTCCTGCTTGAGGTTTGCTGAATAAGAACCAGTATCCTGCTTTGAAAAATTCAATCAGTCTTGTTTTGGGGGTTTTTAGTCAGTGCCATTTGTTTTTTAAACTACCTCTCTTGATTTCCTGAAACCGGCGCGAGCTCGAGCACAATTACAGGAAGGTCATGCTAGAAAGAAAAGTATCCCCCAAAAAATGTGTCACCACTTGAACTTGGTTCAACAGTTAAAACCATTAAAGACAAAAAAACAGGCTCATTTGAATATTGACAGTTTTAACTTTAAACATTTCTCTTGTTTCTACTTTTAGTCTGGGACTTGCATGAGGTAGTACAAATAAATCACGTGTCATTGCCACATCAGGTCGGACCTGCACTTCAACACACCTTTCACACACCTCCCTTTGTTAAAGTATTTACAGCAGTCATGAGCCTCGTCGCCATGACATCACAGGACTATAGAAGGACATATGCAGATGTTCTGGAAACTAACAAACATCAAGCTAACCTAAAACAACTGGAACTTCTGGGAAACTCCATCAGTGTGAGTGAAATGATCTTCTAAAAGTGTTAAAACACCTGGAGATGATACGGAGCAGTGAGCCTCTGACATCTTGAATAAAAAAAAATCTGAGGTGCATTTAAGAAAATGTTGCTTCAAATGGAAAAAAAAAACAAGCTCAATTAAAGTAGAAGCTGAGATGATTCGCATATACGTCATCCTCATTTTGAGTTGTAATTCAGACATTGATGAAACAGATAAAACAGATAAATTCAGCAGTAAGTCTCAATTAAAGGGATAAATTATGATAATTATGTGTTGTAAGAAATAAATAAATGGGTGGGTTTTAGGTTAAAATCAGCTCAAACTGAGGGGAACATCTGGGCAGCTGTCAGCCAACCACAGGCTACAAACTAAGACGTGGTATTTTCTCCTGCAGGTAAGGGAGTGATTACTTCTAAATATCTGAAATAACTCTTTATACTGTGGCTGTTACACTCTATAAACTCTATAAACATTTTACTAACTAGCTATCAGTTTTCAGCATGATGTATTCATGTTGAGAAGCATTATTCTTCCCCAAACTCTACTGATTTATGTTGGCACCTAAACTCATGTAATTGTGTGAAATTAACCAAAAATGAAGTGAAAATGAGAGTAAAATAAGTCACATGATCCAGTCCACCATCACTCTCCCTTCCTCCTCACCAACAAAAGTTTGCAAAAACATTTAATTTCTTGCACCATGTGGAAGATTTTACTGTGAGCCCAAAAAGAAATGTGGGGCATCATGATGCGGATGCAGAAACGAAATTCTGTCCACAAACCAGAAGTGAGAAAAGAGCACATGCATCAAGAAGATCCACACGGTCTCTGGATTCACAGACTGTGGCGAAGAAACAGAAAGTTGGTGGTTGGAATTCAACTTTTCTCACAAATCACAACAGAACTGAGCAGTAAGTGTCACTAAACATCCATCAGTGATCAGCTCCTTTCAAAATGTTTATTTTTATTCTCAGTTACGTTCATTTTCTGTTTCTCTTTCGATCTCGGTTTAGTTTATTTATCGTCCTGTTGAATTCTGTCACAAGAGACGAACCATCAATCTGAACACCAACATACAGAGAAACACAAGACATCTGTTCTTGAAAATATCAGCTGGATATGAACCTTCTTAAACAGACACACACTGATGATACACACACACACACACACACACACACACACACACACACACACACTTAGGCACGCAGCTAAATCTCGTTTGTATAACAACAAGACACCCAAGGCTGACTGGCGCCCTGCTCGACCAGTTTCTAAAACACACACACGCAATCACATAACAACTAGACAAGACATCAACTGGAGCGCAAACCCGCACACACTCAGACACACACACACAAATAAACATCCAGTCCCTGTCCTGTAACCTTGCAGTGAAGGTTACAGCAGTCAGCTGGGTCAGCGTGATCATTTAACCAGCTGAAAAAATGTCCTTCTAGTTACCCACTGTGTCTACATGTTTGTGTGTGTGTGTGTGTGTGTGTAGTTTTAAACCTCCAGGTGAGAAAACACACAATGTCCCTGCAATTTTATGCGCATCAGAACTGTTGAAGATTAAAAGTGAAAACAGAAAGAGGACAGAAAGCAGCTTTAAGCTGTTGAGTTTCCAGCCCACCTGCAGGACGATGGGACGCCGTGTCTCACAGTCGCTCTTGATTCGTCTTCCACCAAGCGACAATCCAACTTGTCACTTTCTCATCGTCTCCTTCTTTTCTTCTACTTTTCTGTCAGGTTGTCTCTCACCTCTTGTTGGCTGTCAAGGTAAATGTTGTCTTCAACAGGAACCCCCCCCAAAAAAAAAAAAAAAAAAATTAAAAAAGCACAATGAGACGAGATCTCATACACTTGAAATGAACACACTACACACACTCAGCAGTCATTCCTGCAGTGGGAGAGGACAAGTCAGAGTTTCTCTTCCCCTTTTTTGTGTTTTTTCGGGTATTGACTCAGATCCTCTGTGTTTGTCCTCTCCTCTGCTCCAGTCACGACAACACGTGTAAACGTAACAGCAGGAGACAGGATAAGGGGTGGGGAGGGGGGGCGCACAAGGTCTCCAAGTGGAGGAGAGAGCAGGAGGTGACGGAGAAGAAGGAGAGAGAGAGAGAGAGAGAGAGAGAGAGAGTGGAGGGAAGGATGGAGGGCGGTGGTAATTAGTGAGTCTGTACCTGACTCTCACTGACATAAGCTCCACATTCCTAAGAACTGAGAAGGGGGGAGAGACTGAGGGAGGTAGAGGAGAAGAAAAAAGTTCAGAGCGCACACACTAACACACTAATCATCCCAGAGAATACCTTCTTGATCTAACGAGAGCCAGAAGTCTAGTCTCCTCACAGTAAACCATAGCTGATGTCAAGTCAAGGTAGCTTGATGCCAAATGAAGACGCCGCTGGATCCTCACCATCCAAACTCTGTTTCAGCGAGTCCTCTCGTCCGTCTCTCTTCATTTAAACAAAAACTCTCCCTGTTTTTCCTTTCTGTTTGCCTTCTTCTGCCTCTCTCTGATGCTGTGTGTAAGGTGTACACACTACCTGCTCCTGAAACTCACCAAACCAGAATCGAACCGCCCAAACTCCCAACACACCTCCTCCCTCCTATCATTCCGGATGGGAAATGCTATCCTCCTTCCCCCTTGTTCGACCTGCTTGAATCTGAGCGTGTGTGTGTGCACCTGACTCTTCAAACCAGACACATCCAACAGCCAGAGCAGCATTCCTCTAAAGGGGTTTCCTCAACACTTAATCACTCACATCCACAAGCATCCAACACCTGCTCATTACAGGCAGTCACACGCAGACTGACCTCCTGCTCCTTCACAAATATATTTACCCCCCTGAGGTCACCATGACACACTGTCTTTAAGCTACAGTCTTCCCTCTTTGACGCACGTAACGCTGATCCCTTCATAATGACAACTTTCAGTAATAACAGCTCACTCACACACTCTCTCAGATTACTTGTGTTTTACTATCAGCGTGACCATGACATGCAGGGAAATCGGAAACTTTTTCAACAGTTTCCCACTCTGCTAAAGAGGCTCCTGCTTTGCAGTTGAACTGAAAGTAAAACAGTGTTTCTCATTGTGCTTCTCCCCATGCAGCTCTAATCCCTCCCCACACACTTTATTCTCTTCTCTTTAAGGCAAATATTGCACTTGTTTGATCATGTAGCCCACTTTCAACACTGCAGAAGGGCTGCATTCGTCTCTCATTCAACATTGTGCAAGAGAGCGCTTCTCCCTCGAGTGTGTGTTTGCCTACCTGGATTCCTTGGAGAGCCGGGCGTGGGTGGGACCAGGCGCTTCCTTCTTCCTGATTTCAGGTGTGTGGTGACTTTTGACGTCTTTATGGCAGCCAGTTGTCATGGAGACAATTAAAAAAAAAAAAAAAAGACAGAGAGAGAGAAGTGCTGAGCAGCAACGGCCGTGGTCAGACTACCAGAATGAGGACAGAAGAGAGAAGTGAGGAAGCTGAATCTCTGTTTAGAGTAACAACACACACACACACACACACACACACACACAAGTGTGTTTTGGTATCCTTATGGGGACCGTCCATTGACTTCCATTGATTTTAGTAACTAGATTTATACCTAACCCAAACCCTTTTACTAACCTTAACCATTACTGATCTATAACTAACCCTAAGACTAACTAAAACTCTATTCACACCATACCTATAAACCTAACCCCTAACCCTAAAAAGGGGAGTCCCCCTCATGGGGACCAGGCTTCGGTCCCCACAAGAACCCTCGGACCCCAGAAAGATAGTAAAAGTGAGGAAACGGGTCCCCAGGAGGTCAGAAATACAAACCCACACACACACACACACACACACACACACACACACACACACACACACACACACACACACACACACACACACACACATGCATACATTCAGATAAAGTCCACACACACATTGTAGGGAACTTGCGAGCTTGTGTGTGTGTGTAGGAAACTGAGATTGAGTCAGAAGTGCTCACACAGAGAAATAATGTTTCAACACAGCAGCTGAACTCTGGCAGGGAGGAGGCTGAGCCGTTAGATCAGTTGCTCAATATGTTTGACTTTAATGCTTATTTAATAAAGCTCAAGTTTGAATGAACACAGATAAAGAAGCAAGTACAGTCTCAGGTGTGTGCAGCGTTACGTTACACTGTACATTATAGAAATTAGCAAATAACCACTTTGTCATGAAGTTTATCCGAAGTCCAAAATAACAAAAAGTACAAAACTTCACTGATTTCTTCTGTTTATGTTTTGTTCCACTTATAAGTGTTGAATTATCAACCAAGTAAAAACTAAATGATCATTTCCCAAACCAGACACCGTCCTCATCCTCCTGAGTGAGGAAGGTGAAATGAAATCAGTCAATATTTGAGTGGTCTTTTAGCTGATCACACCCCACAGAGACCACAGAGATCTGGGAAGAGTACATTACAAACTCACCTGAATAATCACCATGGTGATGGTCTTTCATTTGGTGATTGACACAAATGTTATTTATCCTTTTCCTGTGAGTAGCTCTCAGGTAACTCTGTCAGCATATTTCAACACATTTTGCTGGTTTTGGTTGATACAGTTGAAACCTCATCTCTTCTTATGTACAAGTTTCTAATTTGGTATTTTTATTTATTTGCTAAAAGGGAATTTTTATTCCATCTTCCTGACCAGGTAGGTTGGTTTCCTCACTGCACTGCTGACTTAGAGCATCATTATTTCTGCGTGATGCACCGATACCGATACTGGTATCGGGTTTCGGGGCCGATACCGTTCTCATGTACTCGTATTGGTTAATTATCATGAACCGATACTTAAATCTGCAATAAATTCACAGAAAATGTTTATTTTTCACTTGAAATTTTAGCTTTGTGGTCATTTTATTATTTTATGGAGTTCACCATCATTTGTTGTAACAAGAAGAGAAGAAAATAAAACCTGTCTTCCAAATCATTGGATTTTATTGTGTTGTAGAAGTACTGGCAAGTACTCAGATCCAAGTATGGATGTTGTATCGGTTTGAAAAAAGTGGTATTGTTGCATCCCTAAATATTTCCCATCTTGTATTGAAAATCTTCACTAAAATCAACAAATATAGAAATATGTATTTAAACAGGCGACTAGTCCCCCCGCCTCTCGCCACGTGACACCAGCCCCCTGCAACCCTGAACAGGATGGATGGATGGATGGATGGATGGATGGATGGATGGATGGATGGATGGATGGATGGATGGATGGATGGATGGATGGATGGATGTGTTTTTAGGTTTATAGATCTCATGGGGCAGCTGTGGCTCAGAGGAAGGCGTGGTCACCTTCTAATCTGAAAGCTGATGGTTCAGTTCTAGCTTCCCTCCTCCACATGTCAAAGTGTCCTTGAGCAATACACGGAGCCTCTTGTAGCCCCCACCCTGATTTACATATCGGTGTGTCTGTAAATGTAATTCAAAGTGTAAAAGAGCTTCAAATGGTTTTGAGACTCAGAAGGTAGAATACAAATACAGATCATTTACCACTCACTGTTTTATTCTACACTCTTAAAAGGCACTTTTATCAGAATCCAAATGATAATCAGTTTATTTTCAGCTCAGTGAGTGTTTTAATTGATACAATAACAAAAAACTTCCCGGTAAATGATAAGCAGTTAATTTTCAAGCATATTTAATGAGAAACAATTTCAAATAAAAAGAGTAATATTCATCAAATGATTCTTTCCAGACTGACAAGAATTAAGTTTGATTTAATCAGCTTTGGCAGCTTAACTTTGCCTCCAACTCAATTACACTTTAATGCTGCTGACAATTTTTCCTAATAAAAAGTTTCTTCCTGTATTGAAAATTCCCCACAAAATCTCCTCACAGCTTGGGACTTGCTCATGTTATGTGTTACATCACAGATAGGATCATTGCTGATTTTTACTTAATCACAGGTTAGAATAATTATAGGCTTGTGTCTGATTATTAAATCAGCTCTTAGTGGGAGAGTCTCTTAAACAACAGATAATATTTGGGTAAAGGAAATGTATAAATTCTGGTTTAATTCCTAATTGTTTTGCATGATACTGGTATCGTTGATTCTGCTACTTGTCTGAGGTTGGGTCAGTGAAAGATACCAAGAAGCATCCTGATCTGAACTACCTCAGCTGACTCCTTTTGCTGAGGAGGAGCAGCGCCTCTACTTCAAGCTCCCCTCGGATGACAGAGCTGCTCCCCTGATCTTCAAGGCTGAGCTCGGTCACACAACAGAAAAAACTATTTCAGCTGCTCTTACTCTGGATTTCATTCTGTCGGTTACAATTCAAGTCTCAAAACCAGATGGACCAGTGAATCAAGAGCTTATAGGCTCTCAATATTTTACCAATATACCAAGATTTTCAAGAAAATGTCATAAAGAGTGCGTGTCAGTATTAAAGCAGTACTGAATAACTTTTAAAACTTTAAGCTACAATTTTGAAACTTGTCTAAGTGGATACTCACCGAAAAACACGTTCAGCTTTATATCAGACACTCTCGACCATCAGATTGCTTTACAATAGACTAAATAACCTCTGTAATTCGGGTCTCGGCCGGAAGTGGTGTTCTGGTGATTTATGCTGCCCTGAAGAAAAATGCTGCCATAGTACAAAACGACACCTTATTTCATACTGAAATGTAATTAGAAGTTTATACAGTATTCTTGTTTATGGCGAGTGTGACCTGTTAATTATTTAATCATATTTTTATGACCCTTTCCATATATTTTCTATATAAAAACCCTCTGGGTCCTTGGCAGCCATTGTTGGGTCCTTCTCCTCTGTGTGTGTCCAAACATTTGCCTGTCGCTCTGATAATGCAAAGAAAGTAAAAATAACATCATATTTCATGTTCCAGTCCTGGGAGAATTTATTTGATTGGTAAAATGTATTTATGGAAAAATATAGAAACAAAAATAAACTATAAATCTGTTTATTAAAGTCAAGACTGTAGAACTGAACATGTGTGTAGCACATCTCAACAGGTAGCATATTTCTGCAGAACACCGGTTCCAGCAACGGCTGTCAGAGACACTGCTGTGTCAGTCTGGACTACATGAGCTCTTCATATCATGTCTTTCATCAAGTTGGTGAGTTCAGATGATTCTACTGGATCTTACAGACACATTAAAAACTGTTTTCACAGAAACAGCTGTTTCAGGTTGCAGGTTTGGGCTTTTATTCTGTTCTCTTGTTGTTTTATGCTGCAGTATCAGTTCCTTCATTCCCTGATCTTAAATCACACCCAACTATCACACCTGTTACCCATGTTTATTGTCTTCTCGTGTGTATTTATATCGTTTTTATTATTTTTCTCATGTTGTTAGTGGCAAAAACAAAATAAAGGACTATTTCCATCACAGAGTAATGTGTATCAGGAGTTTGTATTTTGTTTTTCAAGCTTTAACCTCCTTGTTATGCAACAACAGCATGAAGTGGAGACTGCAGGCGACATGTTTAGATAAAGGGTCATAAACTTACAAAACAATAACTGTATTTACATGCACATCTCATGTTGTAAATGAGGACATGTCATCTTGTTTCTAGAAATAGATCCAGATTTAACAATCTGGACATGAGTAAAACTAACGTGCTGAAAGGAGGGAATGTGATTACATAACTTGACGGACATCAAACACAGCATGTGTAATTTGAGCCTTCACAGATGTCTTATTCACTGTCACTTAAAAAAAAAAAAAATCACATTTACCATTAGCTGATCGTCCTAAATCTTCTGCCAGGATCTCGATGCCCTCCTTTTACCTCGTTACAGGGAGAAACAACCAGAACAAAATGTATTATTATTACCAGAATTACAGGTGTGAAACAGGAACTTGACATTATAACATTAACATTATTTTCACTGCCTAGAAATTTAATCACATTAAAACATCCAGAGTTAAAATTCCCATGAAACATGAGACAATGTTGGGGACAGAAGGGAGATTGCTCTGTCCAGCAACGTCTTCTCTGTCCTGATTGGTTGGTTCTGCTGTTCATCACAGAGTCCATCACATAATATCATTCTTCGTGATATTGAGTGTTTTAGAAATTATTTCTGTTCAATCAAACTTGATGCACAAGTCTGAAATGTAGAAAAACTTTAATGTCTCTGATGTTGATATTATGTAGAGCCTGACAGCAGAGAGATGAGGCAGCTGGATGTGGTGACACACCTGGACAGGTTACCAGTCCATCACAGGGTTCTTGTAGATGTAAACAACAACAAATCAATTTAGTCTGAATCAAACTGTAAAGACAAGATATTGTCGTTTTATAGATGCCCAGACATGTTTGGAAACGTCATAGAGCAGATATGACTCCAAGTAAAAGTATTTTCCAAAAACTGAACAAGAAACAGACAGAAAGACTAATAAATTTACATCACAAATTACTGAACTTATCACAATAATAAGAAACTAAACTACATGCACAGGAAGTCATGAGAGTTATGACCTAAACCACACACACACACACACACACACACACACACACACACACACACACACACACACACACACACACACACACACATTGTCTCCTGTATATAAAGAAAAGCTAATTCTTCCTACAATAAACAGCTCAAACTTCGCCCTCATTACTACATAATAGAGAGTCATGTGACACAGAGTATAGATTCCCAGGAAAATACTCTCATGATGCAGGACAAAGAGACGGGTCAGACGGGTCAGTGTGGCTTTTCACCTGCAACAAGCAGGTTCAGTCAAGAAGTTTCAATAAACTGAATAAAACTTGGATCATTCATCATGTCACATCAGGTCAAGCAGCATGTCTGTGTGTTTATCTCTAAACAATCATTTCCATCTAACAGGAAGGAAGAGTTAGATGTAGATCAAGATGTAATTAAGACGGGAAGTTATTTAGATAATAATTTAGCTACATGCAGCTTAATCAGACACAAAAAAGTTTGGAGATTTTTTTTTAAAGAGGCCATTTAATACAAATTTCAGGACTTTGTGGTTATTTCTTAAGTATTAACCAGTAATATGGAACATTTTATATCTAAAAAACGTCAGGAAACACTGATTAACAGACCTTTCAATCTGTCTGTATTAAAATTCGGGTGGTTCCGGCTCCTTCCGTCAGGCCTCGAGCAGCAGCTCGTTCATATTCATTATTCGAATTAGCTGGACTCTGATTGGCTAACAAACTAGCCTATGAGAGCAAGGTATACTGTTTCCTGCCCCGCTGTGCATGGTAACATCAGACGTCGTGTCTTCCTGTTTGTTACGTCTTATGCTAACAGCTTTTAGCCAGCAGCATGCTAGGCGGGGTTTCAACTGCAGGAGCTGATGAATACTAACAAACAAAGGAGTTGTGAAGAAACAGATACAGGCTGTTCAGACTCGGGAGAACTCTGGTTTTATCACCACCTGCATAGTTTGAGAGATTAAAACTGAAAGAGAAGTTGTTGATCTGTTTTCACACCCACTATGAAGGTAAGAACACCTGTGGAGCTAAAATATTCAACAGAAACCTCAGAAAAAAACTATTTTAATGGAAGGGCCTCTTTAATAGACCAACTTTATATAATGCAGATAATAATAATAAACACTTTTATAACCCGATGTCAGAAAACTATTAAAAAAACAAAAGTTATTAGAGAATATACATCAAAAAGCTTACTGCATAAATAAGTTACTTATTTGCAATTAGCAGGATAACAGGTGAGCTGGTGGGTGAGGGGTGTCACACTTGTAGCATCCAAACAAGGCTGAGTCATGAGAGAGTCAAATATAAGCTTGGGAAGTTTTTCAGCTCTTGCATGTCAGAGATCATGACACTCAACCACAAAAAGGTGGAATGACATCCAGGTTGGTACACATGGTGGTAAATAGATGTATGTAAATGACGAAGAGCGTCACACTACAGATTCATGTTCACACATTCATACACATTTGGTGGTGATAAACTACACTCATGTTGTAGCTACAGCTGTCCTGAGACACACACTGACACACCGACCTGATCTACCTATCCTGAGGTGGAGTTGGACCAACAGGCTCGGTTCAGCTTCGATTTCATTGGTCCATTTTAACCCATGTCTACGGATATGGGATACGAATCATGACTGAAAGAACAAAATCCTGCATACAAGTGGCTGAATGAACTTCTTCATGAGATGTCCACAGAGACTGAGAAGTTCGTTAGTTTGGGGTAAATCTTATTGGCCGGCAGACACCACAGGATGTGTGTGACATTTGCACACTCAGACAAAATGAGTGATACATCATCATGACACTATGACCAATGGAACCACATGAGCTGAGGATTTAGGAAAATCCTCACCACTAAACACAGTTTGCTGCTGTCCGTAAGTTACCTGATGGAAATGAAGAAGCTTTAAATACATTTATTGCATTAATACCTCAGAGTTTTTCAATGCATCTCACCACAGACATGAAGACAGTGGACACCTGTTCAGTGAGCTGAGTCCTTGTTTCAGTTTGCTTTTAAGTTAAAAACACATGACAGAACAAAGATAAGGAAGATCGTCTGAGCTCTTATCAGCAAAAAGACTTACAAAAGTCAGCGTCTGTGATGACACGGTGTGCCTCACAGCTCGGGACGCGAGGAACTTCCGTTAGGACCGTCGATGCAGAGGTGTTTATTGGAAATTATAGAGACGTCTGCTACTTTCAAGGCAATCTTGTTTCTGTTTTAGGTCTGTGTTTATTTCAGCAGAATGTTGTATGAGCTCATTCTGTTCATCTTACAACAGCGTGGCTTCATAGACACAATGTGTCCTTGACTGGTGTGTCTGCAGTCCAGATCTGACATCTACTGAAACTACATGACACGTCATGATGAGGTGCAGTCTGGGACATAATTCAGAATAACCTTACACATACAAATACCTCCACATACTATAGTGAAAACCTTGCATAAAGACTACTTCAAATCTTGCATATAAACTACTGAAAAGGTATACTTTTATTACACACTCATGAAATCCTTGCATACACACATGTAAAAACTGTTCACACACACACACGTGAAAACCTTTCACACATGTGAAAACCTTTCATACACAATTGACCATTCATTATAATTTATTTGTTTTCTGTTGTTTTGAGTATTTTGTTATACGGGCTGAGTCATTTTGTTTAGTTCTGAAGTTATAATTAAGTGTATCATACAGGTGAGCTCTGCAGCTCTTTGTGCTAAAAATAGCAACATGCTACGAATATGGCTAAACTTAGCCACATTTTGTTTATTTCTACTATAAACATGAGGAAAAATGAATCAACTTTTCTACATGGTCTGTCACGCAGGCCAGGTTTCTTTGCTACCGAGGAAAAGTTCTGAATTCTGAGACACGATGTCAGATCTTCCTTATCCAGTGATATTCATGTGTAAGCTGGTGGACCTGTGCACGTGAACAAAGGATGGCGAGCCAATCCCACTAATTTGGAACCTGGATAGTTGGAACTGTTCTTCAGCAACTAGGACGGTCGTTACGTGATTTTCCATTCCCACACTAACCCAGCTTCACTGCGGCTGCGGTAGGACTGTGGATCTTTTTTGATTGATTCGAGACGGAACTGAACTGAACTTGAACAGTTTTGATATTTGTGTGCATGCATCGAAAATACTGTGCAACTGTTTACTGTTCTTTTGTTATGAGTATTATGTGTAAAAATATTGAAAGGTGTTGTGCAAAGAACTTCACTTTAAAAGGTCAATTGGTCAGTAATTGACTTTGTTTTTTTCTACCAGCTCGTAGCAGAAGGTGTTAAATGGTTGGTTCAGAATTGAAAGAAAATTAGCCTACATGTAAATTTAGGATCAAAACCACTGAATATTTAGAGACCGATCTCAAACAAAATAGTTGATATAAATTTAAACTAAAATATAGATCTAGATCTTGGAATGAAAGTATTTAGGTAAAACAAATCTACCAGACTGGTTTTAAATTAATTTCAAAACTGAAGATTTGGGAATCCAGTGCAATACTTATCAACTGTTGCAAACTCATGTAGATATTTTCTATATATGTTCTGTGTTTACATTTCAAAGTAAATTGCCGGCAACCACACTTACAGGTCTCTGGCTCTCATTCTTCTCTAATTTGATCCACCACTCCTTCCGAGCCTAGAACTGGTCCAGTAGCCTTATTTGTCTATGACACAGTGACATATGTGCTACACTAGTTTTCATCAGAAACAACAAAATGAAGAAATGAAGCACTTAACTACTTTTAATCACATTGTTTTGACAATCATCTTTACCAGGTTTCCTGAGAGATTTTGTATAACTAATTGGGAAAGTTAGACAGCTCTAACATCTGGTAATCTTCTACTTATCATGTGCGAACAATCATCATATCTTAAATGTGAACAAGACAAAGGAGATGATTGTGGATTTTAGGAGGAGCAGCAACATGTCAAAACCCATTTCCATCATGGAAAAGAAGGAGGTGGTGGAGGAGTATAAATACCTGCTGTTCACCTGGACAACAGACTGAACTGGAGACACAACAGTGATGCTGTTTTTAGGAAGAGACAGAGCAGACTGGACTTCCTCAGGAAGATCAGATCCTTCAATGTTTGCAGCAAGATGTTGAAGATCTTTTATAAGTCTGTTGTGGAGAGTGTGATCACATCTGCAGTCACCTGTTGGGGGCGGAGCATCAGAGCAGGTGACATGAATAGGTTGAATAGATTAATAAGGAGGGCTGGTTGTGTTCTGGGGACTGATCTGGAGTTGATTGTCTAAAGGAAGATGGTTTGAAAAATCATGAATCGTCTTTGTTACAGAGTTTGAACAACCCTTTAAAACAAATGTTTACGAACCATTGTTTCTTCATAATTTAGTTTTGTCATGGTTTATATTTAAAGAAATTGTTGTTTATTTATGATGTTCAGCAGCGATGGGTCACTGACTAAACAACAAACTACGTAAAGGCTGAATCTGGACTTTAACCACGATAGATTCACCAAAGTTATTTGGACTTTTTCTTGATTCTTGAACAAGTTACACTTCTCATCCAAGGAGGTTCTGTTCTAAATGAATAATGCAGCTCATCAAATTCTGATACAGATTTAAAAAGTTGTGACTGCAGGTTTAGGTGGGAGTGCACTTTTCAGACTGTGCAAAATGGTTTATTAAACCCTTCCAGTCCTCATTTTGTCTTCTGTTTCTCTTCAAATGTACATACTGATGTTAGTAGCGGTCAAGAGACCTAATAATAATATACGTGGTGATGATTGCTAACCTGTCTCACTGGGCAGAGTGGAATAACAGTCACTGGCCTTTTTGTTTTCTGCAGTTCTGCCACTCAAATGTTAAACAACACAACAAATTGTGACAGTAGGAGTTTCTGTCAGCTCTTCAATTTGCTGAATACTGTAAATATTCAGGTATGAAGCAGAACCTGGATTTGTGGCAATTAAACCTGCACGTTACCCTCCAGTGAAGTATTTAAGTTCTCCGAGGTTGGGTTGCAGATCATGCACCAGATCATAGAGGACCCCAGATTCCCCACTTTCCAGCAGCATTGTGGGGGATCCTGTTTCAGCAGGTTCTGGGTTGGCCCTAGGGTCTACTCCCAAAACAACTCCAAACAAAAAACCTTCCTTAAACACATCACAACCAAATCAGCAGTTTTCTATAGATCTGGGTTCTATGCAGCTGTTTTTCTGTCTGTTTCATTAGTCAAGGTATTTGTTGTTCTGGCTGTAGGAAGACTATCGATCGCATTTTGAACGAATGTAGTTTAATAATTTAGAGGTTTGTATAAACTGCTTGGTCCTCTGACACTGGTTTTCTTCAGTACTATGCAAGAACTGTTCCGTGGTCTCTCAGGCAAAGGTCTTCATCAAGTCCAGTTAAAATAGATGGACAAGAATCTCACTATAACCTGGACATTAAAAATAATGTAAGTCAAGCTAAAGGAGAGACACACAGGTTTGGGGATGAGAAGATTTTCTTTCAGTTGGACACAGCGCGGATCTTTTGGAAGCACACAGAGGCGCTACCCACGCCAAAACCGCGTGGAGATCATGTCATGTATGTTAAGTTTAGCATAGCCTGTTGGGCTCACCGCCCAGTCAGAGGACAACTTCCTTTCCCGTTCTGTTACAGCTGCCCCAGTAAGAAACTCTGTTGCTGAGTTACTGTGTTGTGAAGAGGATGATGAGGGTTCTCCATCATGTTTTATTTTTATTTTTAAGAGCATCTACCATTGACTAATCAATTAAAGAGACTCTAGATCAATCCCCAGAACAGAACCCGCCCTCCTTATCAATCTGTTTAACCTCTTCATGTCACTTGCTTTGATGCTCCGCCCCCACCAGGTGACTGCCGGTGTGATCACATGCTCCACAGCTGATGTCTGCACCTGTGCACAGGTGTTCTGATCCACTCCTCATGAACAAACTGCTCCAGCTGTCTCAGGTTTGAAGGGTTCTTTCTCTCAATGTTTCAGCTTATATCACAGATGTGATTCACTCATCTGATCTCTCTTCATAATGTTTTGGAATTTACGCAAATTAATATGATAAAAACTGACGCATCAAACTTTGTGAAAAAAAACAGTATTTGTTTCTTTCTCAAAACTTTTGGGCACAACTTTTCAGTCCTCATCCAAAAGGTGCGACATCATGATTGTGTGGCTAGATTTTTAGTGAGTTAAGAGAGAAATGTTCCCATTTTTACCTTCTGCACACAAGATCCTTAAATTAAATTAAGTCTGCTAACTTTAAGAGAAAAAAAAAAGATGAATGCAAAAGTACTCTTAAGATTTAATTCAAGTTAAAAAAAACACATATATACAATTATATACAGAACCTTTCATACACACATGTGAAAACCTTTTATATACAATGGTGAAAAGATCTATTTTCTGATGAACTCAGTTGAACAGGAAGGTGAACTTAATGAAGCTGCAGCTTTAGTGATAATACTTTAGTCGCATACTGTTTTCCATCCCACCAGCTTAGCCCACTTGTGCTAGCTGCAGCTGCAGTCAGGTGAGACAGGTGAATAGAAAAAATTTGAACACAATGTACTTTTTTGTTATTTTCTAGATTCATTTTGTTGTTTTTTTATTACCTGTCTCACCTGCCTTCCTGTTTAAGTGAATCACCTTCCTGTTCAACTGAGTTCATCAGAAAATAGATCTTTTCACCATTGCATATAAAAGGTTTTCACATGTGTGTGTGTGAAAGGTTTTCACATGTGTGTCTGAAAGGTTTTCACATGTTTGTGTCTGAAAGGTTTTCACATGTTTGTGTGAATGTGTGTGTGCAAGGTTTTTACATGTGTGTGTGCAAGGTTTTTACATGTGTGTATGCAAGGTTTTCACATGTGTGTATGCAAGGTTTTCACATGTCTGTATGCAAGGTTTTCACATGTGTGTGTGTGAAAGGTTTTCACATGTGTGTCTGAAAGGTTTTCACATGTTTGTGTGAATGTGTGTGTGCAAGGTTTTTACATGTGTGTGTGCAAGGTTTTCAAATGTTTGTGTGAAAGGTTTCCACATGTTTGTGTGAAAGGTTGCACATGTTTGTGTGAAATGTTTTCACATGTCTGTGTGAAATGTTTTCACATGTGTGTATGCAAGGTTTTCACATGTGTGTATGCAAGGTTTTCACATGTGTGTATGCAAGGTTTTCACATGTCTGTATGCAAGGTTTTCACATGTCTGTATGCAAGGTTTTCACATGTCTGTGTGAAAGGTTTTCACATGTCTGTATGAAAGGTTTTCACATGTCTGTATGAAAGGTTTTCACATGTGTGTATGAAAGGTTTTCACATGTCTGTGTGAAAGGTTTTCACATGTCTGTGTGAAAGGTTTTCACATGTCTGTGTGAAAGGTTTTCACATGTGTGTATGCAAGGTTTTCACATGTCTGTATGCAAGGTTTTCACATGTCTGTATGAAAGGTTTTCACATGTCTGTGTGAAAGGTTTTCACATGTGTGTATGCAAGGTTTTCACATGTGTGTATGAAAGGTTTTCACATGTGTGTATGAAAGGTTTTCACATGCGTGTATGAAAGGTTTTCACATGCGTGTATGAAAGGTTTTCACATGCGTGTATGAAAGGTTTTCACATGTGTGTGTGCAAGGTTTTCACATGCGTGTATGCAAGGTTTTCACATGTCTGTATGCAAGGTTTTCACATGTGTGTATGCAAGGTTTTCACATGCGTGTGTGAAAGGTTCATCTTTTTACATGTATGTATGAGCAGTTTTTACATGTGTGTATGCAAGGATTTCATGAGTGTGTAATAAAAGTATACCTTTTCAGTAGTTTATATGCAAGATTTGAAGTAGTCTTTATGCAAGGTTTTCACTATAGTATGTGGAGGTATATAATTTCACATGTGTATGTGTAAGGTTATTCTGAATTATGTCCTAGACGGCATCTCAAAGCTTTCTGTTACAAGTGAAGACTGTTTTGAGTTTTGTTTATAGAATTGTGAAAAATGACATCAAGGTTGTGAAAATTGTTGCAAAGTGATTGAAAAAAACAGTAATACATTGTCAGTACTATTTATGATATTCATTTACTAAGTGTTAAAATAGAAGTATTTTAAACCACCTTAATACATAATACCTTTTTTACCTTTGTGTTTGTGAGTTCTGGTTGTTTCTGAGTCTCTTTTTAGACACAACAGAAGAAAATCACCTCATAGAATCACTTGCACACGGGAACATTTTTCAGCTCTTTTACTGGCTTTTTTTGTTATTTGGGAGGTTTACCACAACAAGTTTACATGGCATTATGTGCAGAGAACATGTGTTATTATTCACATTCTTAAAGCAGTATTCATTTATTGCAAAGAGTTTTAGTTAGAGAACAGAGCAAGTGCTGATAGGATTTCTGAGCCAAAGTCGCTGCTTTTCTGTTTAACGATCTTTGTACTTAACGCTAAGCTAAAGATCTCCTGACTCTGGATTTATATTGAATGAACAAACATGAAAACAGATTCAGTATTTACAAACACAACGAGAGGAAATAGCATGAAAACTGTGATGTGTTTAATGGTAACAGATCAGTTCACGGTGATTAAGTTAGAGGTCAGAATCGTGAAAAAAGAACAAACATTGTGATTGAAAAGGTTCACTGAAGTGGCCGTACAAGTAAATTGATTAAGTTAAGAAGGAAAAAATAA
Source organism: Pachypanchax playfairii (assembly GCA_006937955.1). Classification (NCBI taxonomy): domain Eukaryota; kingdom Metazoa; phylum Chordata; class Actinopteri; order Cyprinodontiformes; family Aplocheilidae; genus Pachypanchax; species Pachypanchax playfairii. Next base: position 447,140 of record SSNP01000072.1, read on the forward strand.
CAAGTATGAAACTCTTATGGCCTGGGAGGGCCACCCTGCACCGCTTCCCGTTAAAGATTAAACCTTTATTGAAAAAATTCCAGGTCGGCTTATGGCCGCACAACCCGCCATCTCCAACAGGGCTGATTATTGAACCCAATGTACACACAAACACACAAACATGAAAGATCCAGAGCAACTGGAGCCCTGTTGTGAGGCGATGTTGATGACGCGTGTTGGATGGGATAATCTCTCCAGCTGTACTCTCACCCACAGAGAAGTGAGGCTCATTTGGCCCTCAAAGACCTCGCTGTGGAGTTTCCACACAGACAAACATCCTCCTGCTACTTCTTCAAAAATGATCATACAACAGAAGGTTTTATTTCTACCAAGAAGAAATGAAACCAACATTTTTCTTTCTTTAATAAATAATTTATAATCTAAGGATGACTCATGAATTCTTAGGGAGAGGCCAGAAAGTGGTTTTGAAATGTCACACGGTGCATCGGCACCGCATCCTGAAAACCCCAGAAACCTGTCTCCCTCTGATGGTGTGAAGCCAATATTACAGTCAATATGATCAGGTTTGGCTTGCAAAGCAATAAAGAAGCTGTTTACAAGTAAAAACCGATCATAAAGCTGTTCAAGGTGAACCATGACGCTGCAACACTGATAAGAATGAAAGGAAAATTAACAAATAATAAAACTGGTTATTAAAGGAAAGTAAAATAAAATGGTCAAAATGATGTTTTAAAATGCAATTATCTTTTAAATCAAAAATCTTTTTTTTTTTTACATTTAAATCCTCATATCATTCCACTGTTTATGCAGAACTGATGATGGATGGATGGATGGATGGATGGATTTCCTTCATTATAAATGAGAGATTGTTTACATTAGAGTGTCTTTTAAAGCAGAACTAAGTAAGTTTTGCTCTCGCTCTCCCCCTACTGGTCCCCTGTGAAAGCTCACTGTCGTAACGTTCCCCCGCCGCC
>SSNP01000072.1:448123-474556 GCA_006937955.1 Pachypanchax playfairii
CCCGCCGCCCCCCCAACAACAACGCGCAGAGAACGCTTTTGCAAGAAGAAAGAAAAACAAAACCAAGAAAATGTCTCGACAGGTGAGTATTATTGTCATCTTTGCGCTTCTAAGGGTGGCGTTGCTAACAACGGCAAGGGCTTCATGCTTGTATTTATGTACGTGAGTGTGAGTGCCGTAAAGCAGGTTTGTTCTCGCGAGATTAGTCGGGTCCGATCCACTGAAAGTTGCAAGTGCTGCTTTCAGGACACAGACCCCGGAGGGAGGGGAGGGACCCACGAATCACCCCGCCAAGTCCTTGTTTACCCCCACAGGGACTCTAGAAAACATTTATTGAGGTGAAAAAACTTACTTAGTTCTGCTTTAAAGTGGTCGTCACTTTAAAAGTAGCAGTAATTTGTTCTTTGAGACAAGCGTCACATGTTCTGCGTGGCGTCAGAAGGAGGCAGTGTTGGTCAGCTTGGACTGAGAAGAAAGACACAAATTTTCCTTTTCAGTATATTTATTATTCCTATAGCTCTGGTTCAGTGGCTGAGCTTTAAAATTCCGTCAGACATTAATAAAAATCTGTGACCTGGATTGTTTGTGATGTTAACGCAGTGAAGATGCTGAGTCAGCAGACAATCTGCCAGGTGATTAAAAAGAAAACACCTGGAGAGAATAAAGACAAGATGAGATGATCGTTTATTACACAGCAACATAAAACAACTGATTTAATAAATAACTGAAATAAGACAAACAATGTAAAAATCTGCAGAAAGAAGTATAATTTAATTTAAAAAAAACAGCAGGTTTTATTGTTTAATTTATTTACTGTTAGATCAAATTACTAGTTCACTTTGCGTGACTTTACACAAGAGACTAAAGGTAATGTAAATGCAACATGCAAAAATGAATTTATTTTGAAAGTGCAAATATCAATATATTTTTCTTGTGTGCCACATTTTTGCTCAAAACCAGGAGAATTCATCTGGACATAATCTGTTGTCCTAGCTAACATATTTTAATATTAAGGTTGTTTAAAACACTCAAGACATAAAATAAATATGAATCTAATTATTTTGATTCATTTATATCCTTAAAAGTCATGTTTTATAATAAATATACTTGGTTTCTTTTCTTTCAATAAAAACATAAAACAAAATAAGAATTATGAATCTAATTTCTTTGTCAGCAGATTTATTCTTTTTTGTTGTTGTTGTTTTTTCAACATTGGTCATATTTTTCTCTGTATTTTTCAGATCTTAACTTGATTTTTCTATTAATTGTACATTTTTGTGTTAAGCGAATACAGGTGAAGATATGTAGATTTTCCTCAAACCTGTAGACACGTCTGAAAGTTCATGATGTTTACGTATATCACAGACCCAAAAATCCGAAGACAACAGAGGTTGTTACACATAGTTTTAATGTGGAAAAGAAAATGCTGACAAGAGAGGAACAAAAGCAAAACATAGAAACAATTAACAGACGCACATGGAACTCGTGGATCTGACAGTCGGGCGTAGAACTGGGGATTATTTATCCAGGGAGAAGTGATTTGTGGAGCACAGGTGTGAAATGAGCAGAGTGATTAGAAAGCTGAGGGAAATGATGAACTGAAGAGGGGGGCGAAAAAATAAAAACCTGGTGATAAACAGTAAGAAATACCTCAGATTACATGTCAAACAAAAGACTTTGATCCAGTGTTTTTAGTTTCTAACAGAGATGGAGGCGGGTAGCGTGTTCTCCCCTACAGATCATGTTCTCTGTATGTCTATCACTCAGTAATCAGGCCTCCTTCATTATCATATTGTTGCCATGGCGGTTCAAACGCAGAACGGATCAGTACCCTCCTGAACAAAGTCACACATTAACAGGAAGGTGATGAGAGGTACGAAGCGCTCCAGGTCAGCGGTGTGATGAGCGACCGCCAACTCAGGGAAAAGAGCAGGAAACAGCAGTTTCACTGGTTTCTTGCTTAAGCTGCATTTCTTTGTGAGGATGAGTGTTGTTTCCACCAGGAGGCTTCTGAATGACAACGGTAAGACCGGCTATGCAGTTTTACACAGCTCATCATCATCCTCAGTGCAGATTACGTTAAGCTGCTGAAGCCTTTTCATGCAGAGCTGCTCTTTTTAAGTGGACTTTTAGTCTGAGGCGTGCAGGACACACTGTTCATTAAATCACAGCAGTCTGATATGAATTCCTTTATTCCGTTTGCACTGAAACAACCCGACTGTTCTGTTCAGGTCCATTCTGGTGCTTAAACATTGATGAGTGTAGTAAAAGAAGATTAAGCCTGTTGTTTCTCTCTGCTAGCTTTGCTTAATTGGAAGCTGCTGAACGTAAAAAGTAAAAATGCCTTAAAACGTTTACAGTATAAGTAAACGAAGGGTTCAAACTTGATGTTCTCTACACAGATCAGCTAGAGATGGACCTCTGTGTCAATGATCGGACAACAATTCATCATTTATTCATGCAAGTGAATCTAAAGGGAGCCTAACTTCACCACAAGGAGCCCAATTACACATTATTACAGCAGCACCGTCTCACACAATAAGGGTGGATCACATGTTGGTCACGACCAGGTCTGTGCAGTTTATTTACAGCTGCAGAGCCACACTATTTATTTTTATTCAGGAGTTAGATGGAATACCTACTTGTAACTAAACAAATAAAGCAGCTGTTGTTCTTGACGTGTGGTTGGAAATGGGCACGTGTGCACACTGTTCTTCTTACCTGACTGTACAGACATAAGCATGAGCTCTGAGATGGAGAAGGAGGTCGTCTCTCTTCCAGATCTGGACCATCGGAGCAGCAAGCAGCCGCTCTCTGCTCTGATTCCTCTACGTCGCCCATCCCATCGTCGTCCTGGTGAGATTCAACCCAGAATCAATAACATATCTCGTGAAAAATCTTTCATTATTCAGTTGGAAGAGAATTGTGTTTGTAGGATGAAAAAGAAGCCGTTAACGTTGAACAAAAGTAAAGTGCTTTTGTTGTGAAAGGAAAGACAAGGGTTACATGTAGGCAGCCTCAGGTTGCAGCCTGCCAGCTGAGCCGTGAGCATCAGATGAAGCAAAGAGGAAGAACAAAGCAAACTGAAACTTTAGACTTTCAGACCTTTAGGGTACATCATTGTAAACATCTGCCATAATAAAATCCAACTCAAACAGCCATGATCTAAACCTGTACCTCACCATCTCACACGTCTTTCCCTCCTTCTTCCTCAGTCAATCCTCTATCAGATCAGGTCTACCTCCAGGCGGCGGCCATCTTTCATCAGCTACATGATGAAAAGCCAGTCGCACATCAACGTCTGCAGTATGAGAAAAAACCAAACACGCCTCTGCTTGTGAGCGGAGACAAAGCCACACAGAAACAAGCCTACCAGCTCGCCTTCAGCACACTCAAATGTAAGATTCAACAATTTAGCATATTAGCATCCAAATTCAGGTCCACGTTTCCAGCCGAAGAACATTTCGTGAACTTATAGTTGTAGTCGAAGTGAAATTAATTCGAACTGCTCTCGTTGCAAACCTCTTTGGACCTTACACACCCCATATAGGAGGTCTTATCTCTATAATGAAAAGCAGTGGAGCGGCAGCATGCGTCAACACCAGAAAAGCACCTTCAACTGCAGACTGTAGATTAAAACTCATATGTAGCCATACATTTCATTTTTCCATGTGACTGCAAATCACTTGAGCTGGAGGTGCAGCAGACATGTGTGGGAGGTGATAAGATGTGAAACGGACACGCATTAGAAAACGCTTTGCGTCCAGCTCATGACATGATGTCACCTGTTTGTTTGGATCTGCAAACCGCTGGGATTTTATATTGAATTTCTTCAATGCTAACACAAAAATAAAAGTATAAAGATGTTGAAAACTGTCTGCCGGCTAAATCTGAAATATTATAAAATAGAGAGTATAATAAGTATAAATCAAGCCAATAGTTTTTATTTTTTTTATTAAATAGTTGTGTGTAATGAAGCTGATTCACTCTCCAAAAATATACTTTCACAGCTAACAGGCACTCCCAAAAGTAAAAAACAGCCTTAAAATTGTGTTAGTGTCCAAATATTTCAAGCTAAAGTTTTGAGTTTTTTATGTTCTAATAAAATAAAATAAACTAGAATGAATAGAAACATGGGACATTTTGTTTAGCGATTAAGGTTGGGAACTATAGGAACTAGCTTGAACGCCGCACCAGACTGAGTGGAGACTGTCATTGATTAGCAGGAGATTTATATTGTGAGAAATCTAAAGAAATAAACTGACATTCACTTAATATTCACGTTGTGCAAATTTTCATGTTGCAGTTTTGTTCAATTAAATGTCTTTGATGACATTTTGTCACATGACTCTCTTAACTTTTGAATAAGGTTGAGAACATTTTCAAAATAAATGTTATCAACATTCCAGCGACAACAGAACAAGAATCTGTAAAATAAATAAGTAAAACTGATCACCCTTTATATGTTGAAGCATTTTAGAAAATCCTTCTCATTTAGATCCTTTTTGAGGTTTTGTCAGAAGGTCGGCTGAAAGTCCCGCCCACTCTCCTGCAAACAGTAATTGTATTTTTTAGTATGAAAAACTAATTAGAGATAAACATTTGGTCTGAGGATACAGAAGCAACAGCAGCCTGTCCTCAGCCAGCCTGACACTGTAGCTGAGACTGAAATGTGTAGTTTATCAACACTAAATGTGTGTGTGTGTGTGTGTGTGTGTGTGTGTGTGTGTGTGTGTGTGTGTGTGTGTGTGTGTGTGTGTGTGTGTGTGTGTGTGTGTGTGTGTGTGTGTGTGTGTGTGTGTGTGTGTGTGGGTTTGTTTTTCTGACCTCCTGAGGACCAGTTTCCTGACTTTTACTATCTTTCTGGGGTCCGAGGGTTCTTGTGGGGACCGAAGCCTGGTCCCCATGAGGGGGACTCCCCTTTTTGGGGTTAGGGGTTAGGTTTATAGGTATGGTGTGAATAGAGTTTTAGTTAGTCTTAGGGTTAGTTATAGATCAGTAATGGTTAAGGTTAGGAAAAGGGTTTGGGTTAGGTATAAATCTAGTTACTAAAATCAATGGAAGTCAATGGACGGTCCCCATAAGGATAACAAAACAAACTTTTGTGTGTGTGTGTGTGTGTACTAGTATGAGGACTAGCTCCTTTTAACGTGTCCCAACCACAAAAACTTTATTATGAAGCAGTTTCAAAGCTGCAGAGGCTCACCAAAGTCCTGAACATGAAACACATTCTTAGTAAAAAAAAAACAAAACTGGTAAATATAAATAAAGCCAGAGTATGTTAAAGAAGCACAATGTAAAAATAATCTAAATTAAATTAAATAACTATGGCCGTGTCCTCTGCATGTCCAGCTGGACCATGAAGTGACCAGGAAGGGACGTGTATCTCAGAGACAGACAGCAAGAGTTAGAAATAATTAAAATAATTTCAAAGTATATTTAAAAATAAAAAAAAGACATTTTGACTGTATTCAAAAAGGCAGATTCCAAATAAATCCTAATGTTGGTTGATGCAGCTGTTTTCATGTCTTATAATCCATCTCTGTCTGACACAGTTACTCTAAATCATTCTCAGACTTTGTTGTCAGCAGTTCTACTAAAATTAGATTTTTAAAATAGTTTATCTCGAAGGGAAAAATAAAGAATCCAAACATGCATCACCTTCAATCAGCTGGTGAAATAAAAGACTAAGCACATCAGAAATATGTGCTCAAGAATATACGATCCCACACAGTTTGATTTCACTAACCTGTTCAGCTTTTACTGTCCTGAAAAATCTGCTGTTTGTTCTTTTGATCTCATTTCTGTTATTTTCCTCTCAGATCAAGATCTGCTGGAGGAAGTAATTACAGACAGCTGCTTCCACACAGCTCAGCACATCGTGAGTGTCGTCTGATTTAACACTCGAGTGTTCACAGTCCCTCGTCTGATTGAATGTACACCGACTGTGAAACTGTGTGTGATCTCTGTCGTCAGAGGAGACAGTGTGTGTGTGTGTGTGTGTGTGTGTGTGTGTGTGTGTGTGTGTGTGTGTGTGTGTGTGTGTGCGTGTTCTCTCCAGTTATGTTTGTGAGGTTTAAAACTAATCTGTATTCAGATCTGATGGTTTTTAGGTGATTCATACCGTAGAGACGGGGAGACACTCGGATATTTGAAGACTGTAAATGACATCATAAACTACAGTGCAATGACACATGACATGGATAAAGACACACTTTGCTTGTGAGCATCTCGTGTTTGTGTCTGGGGGAATGAGTGAAACAGAAAAGAGGGCGAGAGGTCGTTAGGCTGAAAGAGAGACTATAAAACCACCACAGACCTTTTTATCATTCCGCTCACATCTTTACTGCAACTTACATATTCCAACTTCTGCCCACTCGTTCATTCTGATGTTTTTTGGCTCCCGTATTTTAAGAAATTGTTATATGATTACGCACTGCAGCCAGAAGAGGTTTGAAGGGAAACCTGAAGAGCAAACACGAGCTCAGGTCCTGCTCCTATTCCAAATAACAGAGAGGTTAATTTACTTATAATGAAAATAAAATCTCCCAAAATCCAAATCTTTGACCTTGACCATGCGCACTCTAAATTTTGATGCATTTGTGATTATTTGGTCAGAAAAACTGATTTTTTCTGAAGCCTTAAAGATAAACAAAGATAAAGTACCAAATATTTTTTATTGTATTTGTTTATTTAACAGACATTTTGAAGAAACAATTAAAACAGTGAGATCTTTATTTTTCTGTGTCCTGATATCAACGCCATCAAACTGACTGTCTGCTGAAAATATTTATTACTGAGAGGAAATGCTAAATAATGTCAAATTAAAGCTCAATTAGTTTCATCAGGAACATCCACTCAACTATTTGACAAGTTATTACAGTTTTTATTGGCTCACGTTATCTTTATTCTGCTGTCATTAAATTTCAGTCGGGCACTGAAAATTTTATGGTAACACCTGTGAAATTTTCAAGTGATTTTGTGATAGTCCTAAAATCAAGCTAGCAATCATCTTCTCTGGTTTTTAAGGTTTTGATCATTATATTTATTGTCAGGCACAGCATGTGCATCTTGCTATTCTTTTATTTTTGTAGATTTTTGCATCTACATGTTGCTATTTTTTTAAATTGAAGGGAAAAAATTGTTTATAGTTCAGTTTATATCTGAATTCATTCAAATCCTTTAAATATCCACATAAAAAGACGCAAAACTTTAAATTATCACATTTACCAAAAGAAACGGGCAAATTCGAATAAAAATTTGCCATTAAACAGATTTTAAATTATCAATGACATAAAAGCTGCTAAAAATAAAAATAACAGTATGAAGTAAAACTGAAAAGATGCAGAACTTTGATTCTCGGTCTGTTTAAATCTGATGACAAGAGAGTTTTATACATTAGTTAGTGTTTTCTCTCAGTCCACATTCACTTCTGTCTCTAACTGAAATGTTTGTTTTTCTTTTATTGACTCCAGAATTTGTGTTTAATTGTCCAAACCACGTCCACTGTTCTATTAATTACACTCAATCTGTCTCAAAAGACAACGTCAATTTGTTGTAAATAAGTATTACAAGTATTATAATTATTATAATTTAATGTCTATTTAAAGTATATTTTACGCATTAATTCAATTTTTCGTAAACTTAATCCAGAAGTACTTTTCATGCCTAAACTTAAACAAACAGCAACCCGAAACAAAATAAAAATTTTCTTAAAGAAACAAAACAAACTGGTTTGTAAAAGTATATCAAACTGTTTCAGTTTTTGATTTGATAAATGTTTTCAAAAATCCAATTAAAGTTCATGTTGTAATAATAACGTACCGGGTCATGTTCTGCAGTACAGCGACTTGTTGCCGTTGGCGATGGTCATGCTGTTTGACTTCCAGGACAGAAAGTTTCAGGTGTATGAGCGACCGACAGAGGGGCGGGGCATCCAGGAGGTCAGAGACCTGGAACAAAGTCTGTACAGGTAGATCTGAAAACAGAAAACCTTCTTTAAAACGTGTTTATGATGAAGATCATCTTGTTGTTGTGTGTTTACTGCAGGTATAAGACGAAGCTGGCTGCGTCTCTGGCTCGCTTCAGAGTCAAACATAACCTGAAGAGTGTTTCCTGTTTTCTGTTGGATTCCGTTAGAATCAAACAGCATCAGGCAAAATACCTGCCGATTTACACCTGGATCAACACTCTCAGGACGAGGTACCTGCAGGTGTCAGTCAACCTCACTGGGGTGGCTGTGAGACAAAAGCTGTTAACATCTTGTTTCCAGTAAATAGCCAGCACCGTGAGCCTCAGAGATAATCAGTGATTTACTTTCTGTGTCTGAAGCCTTGATGAGGTGTGTGAAGCGTTGAACGCCGCCGGCCTGAGTGAAATACAGAACGTGACTGAACTCACAGAGTCGACGTTTTGCAGGGACCTTCACTGTCCAGATGTTCTGATCTTCTCCCATCATCTGCACACTTTCCTCCAGCACCAAAGCCTCACAACCACACATCTGCTGAACATACAGGTAGAAGGATTCATAGCCGAGTGCAAGTCAAGAGAGAATCCCAGTCTGTGTAAAGATACTGAGTCATTAAATCAAACTGATTAACAGCAGCTTTAACACTTTTATTTCTTTAGAAAGATAAAGCTTAAAGCCCTGCAACATGCTTCCCTCTGTGTGTGTGTTAATCTGTGTGACGCCATGTCTCTATAGGACAGGAGTGTGTGTGTGGCAGTGAGTGTGTTGCAGCCCCTGCTGTTTGATAAAGGGGACGTCCTCGTGGTTGGCGCCTTCTCAGCTGTGACCGTGGCTCACACAGCTGTTGCAGCCGCCGCTCGCTCGGGCCGCGTGTTGGTGTGTGGCGCCGATCACTCGCCTTCACAAGTGGAGGAGATGCAGGAGCTGCTCACGCTGATGGAAATCAAAAGTGAGTGACACTGCATGAACATACTGGGATTTTTACAGTTCCAAAATATTTATTTATTAGTTGCTGGTGAACAAGTTACAGACTCGTCATCTAAATCAGTTCAATTTAATTGAATCTAGTTCTTTACAAGTTTGCTTAGTATAACAGTATTTGTACAATGACATTCATAAAACTGTGTTTAGTCTAGAGTGGATCTGTTTATCAAGTCATTTAAAATCATTGCAGTTATATAATATTACCAAGTTCCAAAACTAAATAAAAGCTTCTGAAACACTTTCCAAAGATCTGTGACGTTTGTGTTATCTACCTGTTAGAGGTGTGAGGTCATGGGATCGAGGTTAACAGAACTCATCTGCAGGAAGCAGTTATTTTGGGGGGGGTAACGTGTTCAGGTGATCCTGAAGTCTGCAGCTCGTACCTTAGTGTCTGTAGATTTCAGTCGTCCAGGACATGTCAGTTTAAAAACGGCAGCTAGACGTTTCACTGTTAATCCAAGTCTTCTGATCATGGGTCGGGAGTTCCAGGCTTATACTGTAAATTGTTGTAATCAAGGTATAAATAGACTCGTAAAGATCACAAGGGTTTCTGACCCTCCAGCTGTGACTTGTTTCCTCGTGTATCCTCAGATTATCTCTCTTTTGAAACCTGCATACCATGTTTCCATGTTTCCATATCACCTGACGTTCAACTCCTTAAACTAATTGTTCAGTTTTTTTGGTTTTCTGACGTTGGAAGAACCAACATGGCGGTTTACTGCTTCGACCTCCCTTGATGTGAATTTGTCAGACTGATTTCTTCCTGTTTGTCTCACTGCAGATGTTCGAGTCCTGTCAGAAGCTTTCTGTAATCTGAAGGAGGGGGACTCTGCTGTGCTGCGTTTAAAAGTCATCATGGTGCTGCCTCGGTGTTCATCCTCTGCCCTCAGTGACCCCGTGCCCACCATGTACAGTGAACACGGAGGTACAGAAGCCTGAGAGGCTCATCTGTTAGTTTTAATTTACATAAGAACATCTGATAAATTAAAAGTTAAAATGAGCTCTGATGCTTTGAGTGGAGAAAAGATGGAGATGTGTCCAAAAAAACATGTGATCCAGAAACATCAGCGGCAGAATTGTAACATTTAATGTACTTTGAGTGACTCAGAGTTGTTTGTTTGACAGACTGGAATCTACTGCCAGACTTTTCTCGTGGTTCAGTTTCAAAGAGCAACATGAACTCTCTGACGCAGCAACAGGCCCGACTGTTAGCACACGCTCTGTCCTGTGAGTACTACATGAAACAAAGACCTGACACATTTAATAAACAAGAAAATACACAAACAGACACGTTTAACACCGTGCTGATGTTTGATTCTGTGGATCTTGTAAGTTAGATCAGAACATTTTGATTCTTTCAGTTTCAAGGGTTGAGACAGTTGTTTACTGCACGCGCTCAGTTTACCCAGAAGAAAACGAACAGCTGGTGCGACGAGTGTTGAAGACAACACACACACACCCCAAACTGCTGCCCTTCAGGTACAACCCACTGTCAACCACAGACCTTCTCTGTCCTTTACACATACTGTAGGATCAATAAGTGGATCTAATCAGTTAATCTGGAAGTACCTGTACCTGTGTACCTGTATGTCACTGGGACAAAACTGTTAGCAACAATATTCAACAGGGAGTTTCCAAAATGTTTTGAAACATTTATTGAATTATTATTGTTTATTAAGGAACTGAATTTGACTCACAAGAAGGTTTTTAGCTCGTGTGTCAAAAAGAATTTTGAACACGATAGAAACATTAATGAGACAGATTAATGGCGGGTGTGTGGGACCAGATTATATCTCAGATTATATCAGGAAGTGAGAGAACTTGGTGTGGGCTGGAAACTTCTGAATCTTAGTTGAAGTGAAAACAATCTGGAACACGACTAAATTATCAACTGAATGAGGATAAATTAATTAAGACACTTTATGCTTAAATAACAATAATAATATATGCAAAACTTTAAACTAACTTAATCAAAAGCTCCGATTCAGTGTGACTCCAATTGAAAATGTACATATTTTCTTGTTATTTTGTGTCTGACAGCCTGGTGAGAAACTGACTTTATTAATGGGTGCAGTTTTAGTTTAAAACAAGTTCATAAAAAATGTTTTGAATGTTTTTATCTTTTCATTGTATTTTGAAACAGTCTAGTTTCCCATTAGTCTTTCCAGATGTAACATTATTGGAAAAAACGCATTTAGAACCTTCTGTGGCAAGTTGGTCTTTACTGACAGTTAAAAAGACAGATTATCAGGACAGTTTCATATTATATTGTCAGACTTCTATAAAAATAAGATAAATTGATGATCTTCATGCTGCATGTTCATGTGTTAGTGAAGGGGAGGAAGGAGCAGGTGAGAGTCTCCAGACAGGAGCAGCTGCGGTTTAGAGAAATTAATCTGTCGGGGTCAGCGGTCCGGAAAAGATTTCTGTTTCACACCCGTAATCAGTCCTCATGAAGGAATCCAAACATGAACGCATTTATTTTCTTGTACAGTAGATCAGCTGTTGATTTTCTACCCTTTTCAAACTTAAATAGAAATAAATAGATGATTAAATTGAAGTCTATATTCTAAACTGTTATTGTTGTGATAGTTTCATCATCAGGGATGATGGGAAATGTCAAACTAAGTTCTGCTCACTTAGTTTAAATAAAATGGGGGGGGGGGGGGTTACAGCCCATGATGATCCATCCTGTCTGTGTTTTAGCAGCATGAAGTCACATGATTCTTTTCTTGCTGATACCTGTCAATCAAAGCGTAAAATGAGAATATAGATGTAGAACATTCCAGATCAGACGCACTGAGCCAAATTTCCCATCACTGACATCTGCTGTCAACATTAGTGCATCTCTTAATTTGTTTAATTAACAATCCTTTTTAAGAGATCCTCCTCGGTGTAGAAACAAACTGCTTTCTAAGCTAAATTCTAAGAAGAAGTTTCTGTATTCTGTATGTGTCAGAAAAATCGATGGAACCATGGTTCCGTCTTCTGACACCGACTCTGCAGAACCCCGGGGACTCTGACAGTAAGGTTTCTCTGTGCTAACATGGCAGTGATGAATAAACGTTTAACAGCTCCTGGCATGTGTGCTGCTCTCTCAGGGTGAACGGTCCAATTTTCCCCGACGACTCTCCGTCAGGAGGCACAGAGGACTCCAAATTCTTCTGGCTTAAACCGTCTCAGTTCAGCAGCGGCTGCTTCGTGGCCAGACTGTCTCGGCAGGTGAGAGACGGGGGTCAAAGAAAGTGTAACGTGTGGAGATTGAAAGGGAATAAAGAAAATGTAAACGCGGTGACGGAGAATGAAGGGAGCAGAGATCTGTGTGTGTGTTTGATTGCTTTGCAACAAGAAGTGCTGAGACTGCTCTCTTCATATCTGCTGAGAGGTCAGTCAGTTTGTTGAAATACGCCCACCTACACAATAAGTATTACTCCCTGAAAATCCTGCAGTATTACTTTAATACTCGATAAATAAAGAGACACTGAAGTACAATACACCCGAAGCACTGCAACAGAAATACACATGATTCTTTCTAGTCTTACAGCATTATCTATTACACTCTTCTTGTTTCTGATGTTGTTGAGTCTGTTTGTTGTTTTGTTCTATCTTTTTGTTTCTGCTCCGTTTCCTTTGTTTACATTTACATTTCTCCAGTTTGGATCCTCTTTGCTTTACTTGCTGTGATTCATAACAGTTTGTCCTGTGAGTCAGTCGGGCTTCTTCTTGTCATCTCTATCCGTCCCTGTGGTCAGTTATTATCTCACTATTCTCAGTTCTGCTTCTTCTTGTGTTTTATTACCTCCACCTGCAGGTTGTTTTCACCAGGGTTTGTTAGTTTGTCTGTTAGCAAAATAACTCAAAGGTTCTGGATGGACTTTGATGAAATGTTCAGGAAAGGTCAGAAATGGTCCAAAGAAGAAGTGATTAGGTTTTCGGGGTGATCCAGATCTCAATCGGGATCCAGGAAAGTTTTAAATGATTATTAATCATTGTGAGATCGAGCTTTTTTTAACATATCTGCATGTAACTCCAAAATAAATGATCCAGGTGTTTTTAAAAGAAACACAAAGTGAGTTTCCAATAAGTTCTACATGATACCAAGGACTGATCCGGATCAAGAATAAATCTGAATCAAGGACTGATCCGGATCAAGAATCGATCTGGATCGGTGCAAAATTCTGGATATCAGAAAAGACAAAAATGGGGAACCTTTTGATTTTGTTATCATTGTAAGAACAAATGATGTTTTAAACCTGCAACAAACACCAAAAGACAGTCGAGACTCTGTAGAATCAGAAGGTTGTAACTGATCTGATGTTCCTTCAAAAGTTCTGGAGCTCGATCCAGATGAAAACGATCCAGATGAAAACCACCATTACTGAATAACTAATGAACTGATGATGAATCAATGTTAATCCAGATGTTTAAGGTGTTTCATGATTAGTAAATCTGATCATGTAGAGACAACAAAGGTGAGACTCTTATTTTTAGTGTAAATCACAATCTGGGGGAAGTGATCTGATTGATGGAGGTCTGAACTCGAGTTTAATCTGTGAGTAGTTCACTGCCTCCCTCAGTTTTCTCAAGTCTTCACTCAGGTGTTCCATTCAGTTAATTACTCACAGCTGCTTTAACTCCACAGTCTGAGCTACATGTATGTATCATGTATGTATCACCTGGTTCTCATTATTCTACAGTTTGCCTCTGTTACACATCTGTGTTCATCCTCCTCGTGTCACATCCTTTGTGCTGTAAACTGTTTTGCTGCCACAACAGATTTTTGTTTCATTATTATTTTTTTTATATGTATGAGCTCCTCTGGTTCTGGTTCTGGTTCAGACCTCCCATTTATGGCAGTTCCTGTTCATAAAAAGGAGAAAAAAGCATCATAAAGAAAGGAGAAACTGATGCTTTGATCCTTTGCAGCACACAGAAACCTGCAGAGATCAGAGTCTGCATGAACCAACAGAAACTCCTTTAATTAATAAAAATATTAGAAATAGAAATTCCTTTTTTTCTTTGCAGAATTTATACTTGAAAATAAAAACACTCAACCCTCCTGAAACTACTTCTTAAAATTTGTTTTTAAAGGGTAGAATTGTTCACTTTATTTAATGTTATAGTTTTATACTAAATAAAAGCAAACTTAAGAAGTAGATCTGTATAAACAGGACACAGCTGCCAGGTGCAGCAGTTCAGCAATAAAACCTGGACTTTCAGGTTGATTCGGATCCAAACAAACAATCATTTCATGCCTCGCAGCGCCACATTCATAAGCACAAAGTACATAAAAGGAATCATTCCTGGCATGTTTCTGAGTTCCAGGATTTTAGTTTAATTGAAAATTTTTGCTGGAACGTGAAGGAAACGGTGGCAGAACATCGACTAAAAGATACAAAACTTTCTAGAGAAAAGAAAGTTCAATCAGGTTGTGTTGATACTAAATGACTTATTTTTGATTTGTTTGATCCTTTTAGTTTCTCATTTTCCAACTGATTTCAGAACAGTGCAGCAGCTCACCCTAACCCTTTAAAGAGGCCCTTCCATTAAAAACAGTTTTTCTGAGGTTTCTGTTGAATATTTTAGCTCCACAGGTGTTCTTACCTTCATAGTGGGTGTGAAAACAGGTCAATAACTTCTCTTTCAGTTTTTATCTCTCAAACTACGCAGGTGGTGATAACACCCGAGTTCTCCCGAGTTCAAACGGCCGGTACTTGTGACGTCACAACTCCTTTGTTCGTTAGTATTCATCAGCTCCTGCAGTTGAAACCACGCCTAGCATGCTGCTGGCTAAAAGCTGTAGCATAAGATGTAGCAAACAGGAAGAAATTCTGACGTTGCCATGCGCAGCGGGGCAGGAAACAGTATACCTTGCTCTCATAGGCTAGTTTGTTAGCCAATCTGAGTCCAGCAAATTTGTATAATGAATATGAACGAGCTGCTGACGAAGCAGCCCGACGGAACCAGCTGAATTTTAATGCAGACAGATTGAAAGGTCTGTTAATCAGTGTTTCCTGATGTTTTTTAGATATAAAATGTTTCATTTTACAGGTTAATACTTAAAGCAGAACTAAGTAAGTTTTTTCACCTCAATAAATGTTTTTTAGACTCCCTGTGGGGGTAAACAAGGACTTGGCGGGGTGATTCGTGGGTCCCTCCCCTCCCTCCGGGGTCTGTGTCCTGAAAGCAGCACTTGCAACTTTCAGTGGATCGGACCCGACTAATCTCGAGAGAACAAACCTGCTTTACGGCACTCACACTCACGTACATAAATACAAGCATGAAGCCCTTGCCGTTGTTAGCAACGTACGCCACCCTTAGGAGCGCAAAGATGACAATAATACTCACCTGTCGAGACATTTTCTTGGTTTTGTTTTTCTTTCTTCTTGCAAAAGCGTTCTCTGCGCGTTGTTGTTGGGGGGGCGGCGGCGGCGGGGTGGGGGTGGGGGGGTCTGCGGCGGCGGCGGGGGAACGTTACGACAGTGAGCTTTCACAGGGGACCAGTAGGGGGAGAGCGAGAGCAAAACTTACTTAGTTCTGCTTTAAGAAATAACCACAAAGTCCTGAAATCTTTGTGTGAAATGTCCAAAAACAACCCAAAATGCTTAAAAAAACAGGTGGGAGTCTTTTTGAATCTGCATTAAAAAAATCTAAGCGAATGCATCACGTCTGAGATGCTGAAAAGCAGGAAAATAATAACATCAGCTCATATTTTTCACTGATATCATCCAATCAATCAGTTAATAACATCAAAGTCAGTCACTGATGGTGATGGATTAGAGACCTAAACTCAAACTGTGCATGAAAGCTCCACTACAAAGAAACAACAATCTCTCATTCTGCAACACAAAACTCAAACTTTTCTAAATGACTCAGAACATCTTGTGTGAGTCAAAAAACTGTAATTTTAACAATGTGTAGCATAGATCCTGAAAAGGATTTGCTTAGATATTCTTAACAAAGACAGACGTGGATTTACGAATACATAGTTACATAAATGCAAATCAAACTAAACATAGGAAGCTGATGACCAGATTATAATCAGCTGCTCACCTTATACGCTTCATCTTCTCAGCTGATTAAACTCATTTCAATCAAACCAAACAAATGTTTGGTTTCATGTTTCTTGCTGCTAATAATTTCTGCTACTTCTATCATCCCAAATCAGAAAAATATTAGAACGGTAGAATAAAATGAACATGACCAACAAAAATCCACCAAAACAAACAAAAAACTGAGAGACTGACTTGAACTTGTAAATGTAACGGAACCAAAGATCCACGTTCATGGTTCAGTCACTTGTAATAAATTCTGACCTGCTGTCAAACTAATTTATCAGTAGATGTGTTCTAAACATCTTTTTTATATTTGAAAGGTTCTGGCTTGTTGTTTTAAGGCGTTTTATTCTAAAATGAATCTGTATTTCCAGGCAGATCCCACTAAAGTGGAAACAGTTCAGGATGTGCTGGCCAGGGCAGCAGCAATGGGTCTCCTGGGTGACATACCTGAACCATCAAAACCTGGTAAAAAGAGAAGAAGCAAAAAGAACCGCGCTGCTTCGGCTACTAGCAAACCTGCGTCTCCCATCTGTCCAGAGGAGGACGCAGGCGGGGAGCCTGGAAACGGACAAGATTCAGAGGAAAATTCCAAACAGGAAGAGGAGAAAGATGTGAGCGAAAAGAAAGCTGATGAGAGAAAGGCTGAGAAAAAGAGGAGGAAGAATAAAAAAACCACAAAAGGACATTCAAAGCAAACCAAAACAGATCCCACGGATGCAAAGCAGCAACCTCACAAGAAGAAAACAACCAAGAGAAAGGAGAATCAGTCAGAGATCAACAGGAAACAGAAGGGCAGTAAACCAAGACGAATACCTCGTCTCACGCTGGCATTAATCTCCTCTGCAAACCCCTCCAGTCACTTGTCTTCCATCACGGCTCTCGCTCACAAAATCAGTGGAAATCCAGTAAATAATCGCCCCTCCCTCTCTGGTAAACTTCCCTCACCTGCACGCACGTTTCCATCTCCTCCCCATGAAGCCTCCACCAGTCAAAACGCACCACCTGAAGGAGCAAACAGAACCGTGACAAACGACACTGAAGCAGTAAGACAGGTGCTCACACCTGGGAATGTGATGAGACAGGAAGTGATGAAAGCTGCTGATTTTGTCCTGCCACCAATTTCCTCTCCATCTTCCAGCTGATCTGATCTGTAGAAATCAGAGTTACCGATGGATCATTTAGAAAGAAGATGTGTTTTAGTTTTTAGCCTGTAATTTAACATTAATTTACAGAAAAATAACAGAAAAACACTGAATTATTGTGATTTAAACTACAATTTACTGTTGCAGTTATTCTGCTCAACCTCCTGCTGGTGTTCATCAAAGAAAGTGCCTCATCTTTGACAGTCAAAAGAACCCTCCTGCTTACAGATGTTTTCATCTCGTCTCACTCCGTCACTTTCTATAATCTCTTAATTTTCAAAGAATATGAAAATGAAGTTGCTAGTGGCTGATTTTTATTGTTCCCACGCTGAAATCTTTCCTATAACCATTTCTAGGCATCTTCCACTGGGAGAATCCCTAAAACTGTTGCAGGGATCAGAAATCCCTTCTGGCCTGGGAATGTTTTAGGACTCACCCCTTCCTGGACCTGCTCTTATAAACCCTTTTCTTCTGCTACCCGAACCAATGAGAATCAAACACACTCCATATCTTCATCATCGCTCTACAATTAGAAGACAGAAGCCAGGCGTCGTGTTTTATACTGTTTATTTTCACAATCGGTTACATTGATAAAGTGTACAAATCAGTGAGCAGCAAACGGAAGCCGACACATCCACCTGACTGAAATGGAGTGCGTTTGTTTGTTGTGCATGTGTGAACTTGGCGATAACACTGCGAGTCCACCACTGTTCCCATCATCCTCTCTGCTGATCTCTCAGAGCAGTGGTGGACTCCCAGCTTCAAGTGAAACTGTACAAGGTGAAGATGTGTTCATCCATTTCAGATTGTTTTCTCTTGTCCTGCAAACTGGAGCCTAGTTTTAACATTTAGTCGTCCAGAGACCGAAACAATGACAGCATCAGGAACCTTACTTGCCCCGACTAATAAAATCAGTATATACCTTTTATAAAATAGAATAAATAAAATAAAAAATATTTCTGTTCAATACATACAGTCTGTCTTTCAACAAGCCCGGGGGCATGCGAGGCTTTTTGTGACTTTCCTTTTCTCCAGATCAAAAAAATGCATAGATTCAGTATTAACTTATGAGACAAGTGTGAAAACTTCCCAACTGCCTCCAACTATTTTCATTAATTGCTCTCGTATTTTCCTATCTACAACAATTTATATAAGTATTTTACACTTTGGCCATTTGGTATGTTGTGAAGAAAGGCATTTTATAACAGGAAAACAGGAGCAAAAAATAAAAGAGAATAAAAATAAAGACATTCAAATACAAACAAAAAAAAAGTAGCTTATGACAACCATCACGTTACATTAAATGGGTTTTATGTACATACAGATCGTTTTTCTTGTTCACATTTCTACATCCTCGTGAAAAAGAAGTTATCGCGACTGAATTTCACGTCACGATCACGTGTATGTTCACGCAAATCATGGATAAAAATGGCTGCACCAACAGGAATGATGGGAGTTTGCACAAGGAGTTTGGCTTAATTAAGAAATTAACCTTTTAAGATTGTTTAAATATAACTCCCTGACATGTAGGTGGTGATTCACAGAACATTTGTGTGTTGAAGTAAAAAGTCTATGGGGTGTGCAGATTAGTACTAATGTGAGTGTTTGCTAAGCCCCGCCTCTTTACTTAACGTTGCAACCGCCGATGTGTTTTTTATGCACAGGATCAGGGTAACACAGGCTGGGTTGTTTAAAACATGTCGTGAATCGACCTTTCGCCGAGCGAGGGATGTGTGTGGCTAAGTTTTTTTAATCTGTACTCCACAAATGCACTCGGTCATTTGGCCTCAATAAGATTTCACTTAGCTGTAAGTGTTAGTTCTGTGCAGGCAGACATGTTTAAATTTATAGCTTCAAATCATTTAAAACAAAAAGTGAACAATAACTGTGCTTATGATTAATGTTTTATTTGAATATAAAGTATATGAATAACTTAAAATAATGTTAGACTACATTTAGATGTTTAAAGTCTCTACTTTTAATAATAAATGGTCTAATTTAAAAAGTGCAACCTGACAGGCTGTGATTGGGGCTTAGAAAACACTAAATTAGATACGTTCTGTATGAATCTGCTCCTCCACACCCAGCAGCAGCGCCGGGGGAGGAATATGTTTGTGACTTCAGATAGAATAAAGGATTTAATACATTAATATCATCCATCCCATTTTGTAGATATGTGATAACAAAGAGGTGCATTTGTATGAGAAACACTTCATAATAGATTAAAAGGCAGTGATGAAAACAAACCTAAATAAAGACACAATGGAGTGGGAAGAACCCTGGAGACGGATAGCAGCCTAGAAATAATAATAAATCCTGGTGAGTTTGTGTCGCCTCAACTCTCTGTTGGTTTCCACCCTGAAAACAGCTGGGGCTGGTGGCGAAATTGCTTTCTTGTTTTAAAACTTAAGATGAAAAACAACCATAATAAACCCCATTCCTCACATCTTCCTCTTTTATTAGTGGACACAAAGTCTCTGATGTGATCTGAGTGAGGTGGAATTAAAAGAAATGTTCTGATGTTCCCTCCAGCGTGCGAATCAAAAGGCTGGCAGCATGCTGATGTGTTTGAAGCAGCAGTCCAGCACCACTTCTCAGAGAAGAGGAGAGACTCTTCCTCTGTTATGGCTACTGTCTCATTTTCCGAGGGATAACAAAAAAAAAAGAAAAACAAGAAGGATAATGAGAGATGCTTCAGGTGAAAGGTCACCGCTCGTTCTTATCCTCCGGAGCTGACAGGAAACGAAGCACAGAGAAGCAGGATAAACAGTCAGAGCCTCCTTCAGCCTCTGAAAGCAGCACTCTGTTGATATAGTTACGAATGGTTCACATTTACATAAAAAGTTCATGCATGTTGTAAGAGTGTTTAGATCGACAAGTCTGTAGCAGCTTTCTTTGTTCTTCCACTCAATATGAACTGATAATATAAAAAATAAAACAAGATGGCTTTTGTTACTCCTTCCTTCCTTTTCTTTGTTTCAAAGTTACAGAGGACAATAAGTAGGACAGTCAGAGGGGGAGGAGCCACGACAGACTAACAGGACGACCAGGTGAATGACGGGGAGCGAGGCCTGCTGTGGAAGGTCATGCTGGCAGCGCAGGCGCAGACACAAACACACGGAGAGCGCGGAGAGATGAGCGTTTTGGTTAGGGATGAGCTCGCTCATCACAGCTGCTGTGCTTGAAGGAGAACCTTCTATTTGTTGAGTTTTTCTTCCCTTCTCACTGTGGGGATGAGAGTTACTTCTATTTACACCACCGTCATTCGTTTGCTCCTCATGGCTGATCCTTTTTGATGTGGGATTAAAGTCATTACAGTTATTTTGAGGAAACAGATTTGAGCTGCTAAATTCTTAAGATTAAATTCCTATTTGCTCTCAAAGAACAAGAGGGAACTGAGACAGGTTCTCCAACCCCGGGGCTTTGCAGATGTTGCCATGGTTGCTGGAGTTTGTGGTGGTGACAGCAAAGCAATGAGTTACCATGGTGACTAGGAGCTGTGGTAGAAAGCAGGTACTTGTTTGCTGTAGTTACTGCGGCAGCTCAGTGACGGGTCTCTTCTGTTTGAGGGTGTCGATGAGAGACAGGACGCCTCGCTTCACGCTGGTTGAGACTCGACGAGACACCGAGTCTCCTGGGGGCGACGAGCCAGAAGCCTTCTGGGAGGGCGGTCGGGCAACCAAACACTTCTGATACCGCAGCTGAGAGATGGGGTGGGGGGGCGGGAGGGCAGAACACAGAGAAGTACTGTAAATAACTAAGAGTTACAGCTGCTGAGCACACCACAGTGGAGGTGTGTACGATGGAGGGAAGGAAGCTGGAACGGAGCAGGCTGCTGACTGTGATCAATACTAATGACTGATGATTCCTGCCACCATCAGAAACAAACGTAATTCCAAAGTTCAGATGTGGGATCAATAACCCAGTCTGCAGTCAACCAATCTAGTACATCACACAACAGAAAACACGTGGAACCTCCACTGATCGGCTGCATTACGGCAGAATTTGTATTTTTTCCTTCTGTCAGTTTAACTATGAACTAAAACAATAATAAAATATTAAAGCTTTAAATAAACAAATTCTTTCAGCACACATATCCATTAAACTTTTCATCAGAGCTGGAACTAATGAGGATGTGCAGCACTTGACATTTAAACAGAAAAATCTAGGTGAGGTCACATGACGAAACACTGACGCTGATGACTTACATGCTGCATCAGTGTTTTACTCATTATAACAAAGAGGTTTCTAATCTGAGGAAACCATCTTCCCCATGCAGCTGTTTGAGGGACACCACATCACTAAATCATGTACTATTTCCTCTTAAAACATGAAGTTTTACTATTAAAATCTTAATCATTCTAATAGACACATTGTGCAGCTCAAAATCCTGAAAGTACTCGGACACAAAAACATCCAACATTGACATTCTGCAGCTGATTGTTCCGAGTGGAGCACTAAAGGTGAAAGGTGGACAATACTGAATTAGTTTAATGTCTGATTGTCTGAGAAACGCATCCAAAGCCAAATGAAGCTGCCGCTGCTGCACCTGCCTGTTAATGTGACTGCAGCAGTTCAGACTGCGGAGTGGAAACCCGTGTGCTGCGACTCACCATGCACGCCGCCTGCACGGCCTCGGACACGCTCCCAGCATTGGGCTCGCACCAGAAGATGTGGCAGTCAAAACGATGGCCGCCAGCGTCCATGATAAAGGCAAACGTGTGCACATCATGTCCGACACCCATGAAGGACAGGAAGCGGACGCGGCACTCCACCAACACTTCCTCTTCATCCTGCTCAGGAACATGTGGAGGAAAGATTAAACAGAAAAATGAGAAATTTACAGACGTTTAATTTCATTTCCTGTCTGGATGGAAACATTTACACAAACTAAAGAAAGTACAAGTACTTCATGTTGCTTACTGCAATTTTACACCACGACATGAAAACCATGACTTACATAAACAAAAACACTTGAAGATGTTGCTGCACATGACCATCCATCTGAATCTATATGAACTTAGAGTAACCAGATGTGGTTTTCAGCTTGTTCTCAACCAAAAGTGGATAAACTTGTAATATTTCAGTAACTCCAGATAAAGAAGACAAGAGTTAATAATAATAATACAAACATCTAAACTACAATCATGTATGTATGAAGAACATATAACAGGTCTGGTCTGAGTGTGATCCAGAGGAGCAGCCTTTATAACCATGATAACAAAAACATCTGGGCCCAGTGAACATCTGTCAGTTACATGAGAGGATGTGGACAGTTACACAAACAATGACCTCTTCTTTGCTGATGGTGACGGTAGCGTCTGCCACGTTGAGGGCCACAGGCGTCCAGTCCTCCCTGTTGGAGGAACCAATCAGACTGTCGATAGCTCCGTTCAGTATATCCATCCCTGAAGTCAAGGTGTTCAAAAGAAAACATAAATCTTAGAATTCAAATATCATGGAGATCAAAATTCACATGCATCCCATAATAGTAATTATTTACAGTATGAAGGAATATCTGTGTATTTAAAGGTGAGTGTGTGTGTGATATACCAACCTATTGGTCTGACCACGGGCATCATACCGAGGTAGAGCACCTGAAACTTCTGAACCAGCTCAGTCTTTGGTGTGGGGAATTCTGCTGAGATGAATTCAACATTAGTTTAAAACATTCTTATAAACAACAAAATCCCTGTTAAAACTAATTATTATCCACTTGAAAATGAGGACAAACTGATTATTTTATGTTTTAGTGTGACAATTTAACAAGGCAAGTGATTAAACAGTTTGATGAACAGGATGTTAAGTACCTCCAGGGTGCTTGGTTCAGTTATTTTTTAATCTACATGGTTCCTGCTGTTCAATAGAAGTTATTAATAAAGACATCTTGATTCTAGAGCAGAACATCAGGAAAGAGTTTCGGATAATAAACATCTGTAAATATGGATAACTGATTCTGAATTTTCAGAGAGTATAATCAGATAAAAGTATGATTTTGCTCTGGAGCATCAGCTCCTAAAATCTGTGGACCAGACAAGAAAAAAAAAGCTAATATGTTCTGGAACTTGATGAGTGATATTTTGCATATTGCAGCTTTTGTCCTGTTGTTCTGATAAAAATGTCCAAATAATCAGTTTGTTGTTGTTTATAAACATTTCACAGAGAGTAAATCACCCATCTCACAGGCAAATATAATATGTGTGTGATGATGAATACAACTGATTGTAAACAGCTTTGTTCACAGAAAAGCTTCACAGGGCCCAATTAAGGTTTAACATTATTTCTCAAAATAATAATAATATTAATAATAAAAACCAACAAGCCCCAATGCGCTTGTTCATAAATTACTTTTAACACAGCTGAGGTTGTTATAATGAAAATAGCTTTTGTTTTTATTTATTGTTCTGATAAATAACAGAGGTGATAACTGATGTATATTTATCATGTTTGTTTTTTCCCTCACTCAGAGTCTCCTGCGAACGGGGATGGATATGCGTGTGAAGTCTACCTTGTAAAGGGAGATCAAGTCCCGCCTGCATCCTGTCCTGGAGAGAGCCTCCTGCCATGGCTTTGGCATTCTTTCTCTCTGTCATTATCTGTGGAAAAGAGAGAATTTGTACACCGTGGCAGAAACACAAGGGAGGAGAGAGAAGAAGAAAAGAGGGGAATCATGTGAAAGTGCAGGAGGATAGAAGCGGGTGAAAACAATTTATATGTAAGAGTTGGAGAGCAGCTTGACAGCAGATACTGTCATGCTGTTTATCCATTCCACCTGATGAGCACCAACACACATTAACCAGATCCTTTCAAAATAAGATAACAGCTGCAGTGACACTAACAAAACAAACTAAAACTCATTATTTACACTTTTCACTCTCACATACAAACACTAAATTATAAACAGCCTTAATCAGACTGTGACAGTGAAGCTGCATCACACCAAACCTGCTGCCACTAGCGCTACACTTTCTGGGTTTTTATACATTTTGTTTAACACATTTGCAATTAATCAAACTCAGTTATGTGCATTTGTATGCAAAGTTCAGCTGAATCTGTAATTCAACTTGGAATTCCGCTTCAAGTTACAAGTCCATATAAATTTAAAACTATTTAACGATCGCTTCAAACAGTAAATCAGAGTCGGGGGACTATAAATCTATTTTACTTTCACAGTTAGAAATGAATCGGAGTTCATATAAAAGTGAACATGCAGTGTAGAAAAACAGAAAGAACTTCAGACGGTCTGTGCAAAGATTAAAACTGGCACTCAGACGCTGGAAATAATGAAGCTGCTCATTTCCTGAAGTTTTTTCTTCCCTCAGATGCTGCGACTACCGAATGCAGGTGAAGAAAAACTCGGGAGCAAAATGATTTCTTTTTTCTTTACTTGCCCGTCTCTGTAAACAGGGGGGCGGGTTTTCAGAAGAGTTGTATGTTTATCTGCATGTTTTTGGCCCGTGTCCTTGAACAACTCACCCGGGAGCAGATCTCGTGCAGACTAGTGGCGATGGCTTTGGCTGGCGTGTCACAGCGGAACACATGACATTTCAGGATCCTGGTGTTTTTATCTCGTGCCACATATGCAAAATCTCTGAAAAGACAAACAAATAAATAAATAAACCAACAAAACATTAAAAAATATAACTGCTGCGTTAATTTGGGGATATGCTTGATTTTTATGATCCAACTCAAAACAAATGAAGGAACTTTTACACAAACATACATTAACAACATGTTGATGGATCTCACAGATCAACAGAACAGCATGAATGAAGTGACATCAGGTAAGAATTTTCCTCTGAGCCCATTGAAACTAAAAACAATTACACTCAGATCAACACAATGAGATGAAAAATAATCCTAAAGAAAGATGACAGACTAAGAAAAGGATCAAGATATAAAATATAATATTGCTGCATAAAATGTAACCAGGGCAGAGCACACAGTTGTGATTTATGTTGATTGGAAATAAAAAAAAAAGACAGATCCAAATAACTGGATTCAAGCAGTGTGTTTCAATGTTATTCAACAGAAAACAGACTGAGACAACATCCCTTTAGTGGACACACAAAGACACAAGACGTCCCCTTCGTTTCTGTGTGTGAGCGAGGTGATACGGTGCATTTAGAACTGCTTTGATGATGAGAAAAATGAGACTGAGAGGAAACTAAACAATAAGAAATGACAGCGATGGAGTGATAAAGCTGGAGCGAATGTGTTTACCTCTCTCTGTATCCAAGGAAGCATGGGAGGAAAGGAGGACAGTTAGTAAGGAAAAGGAAAAAACATCAAACTGGCCTCCTGCAGAGGGACAAGAGGCGCAAGCTGTGAAGAGACCCACACCAACAGATTTATAATTAAACTAGAGCATCATATTAATTCTCATCTCGTCTCCATTGCAACAGCTGAACGTCCTCACAGATAAAGAAAAGTTTCAGTAGCAGATTTTTAAAGTGAATACATATACGGGTTGGAGAGATGTAGCACAGATCTCAGTGGATTCTTTTCAAATGCAGACTAAAGTTTGAAATCTGAAAACACAAAGAAAAAAAAATCAGCAAGTCAAAAAGAAAAAGGGGGACTGGGTAATAACTGAGATGGAGAAACTGACTGGGTGTTTTAATTAACTGCACACAGCGTGATGATGACATCAAAAAGGAATACGAGAAGAAACAAAGTCCAAGAAAAGAAGCAAGGTGAGGGGCTGGGAGACGGATCTTATTTCATACATATTGTTCTCAGGTCAACCTGCTGTTAAATGTCAAGGCTGCTGTAGGAATTTAAAATCGGATGGTGAAAATAAGTTTCACAGCTTAAAAAGAGGCGTCACCGTCAGAGATGTTGTCGAGGCGACGGCTGATACAGTCCTTGACGAGGGCATCACAGAGTGTCGGTGTGCAACAGAGGGGAAAATCCCTGCACCAGTCACATTTCTGTACCATCATCAACTTATTCAGCTGAAGGACAACACTGAATGAAAGTTGAATGCACAAAAGAAATGAGCAGCTAATTACTGCTTGTATCTTACAGTGATTTATATGTATACAGTGCACACACTGTGGAGGGAATTTTGGATGCACATTTTCTACCGTGAACATTTTCAAATTTGATATTTCAAACAGAAAAGAAAAGGCAAATTATTCCCCTAAAAACAGAGAATTCTTACAATTTATTATCCTTAAGTACACGGCATCAGCAATGAATCAGGCAGCAACAAGCAAACTAACAAACACACTGATATGCATCATTAAAGACCCCCCCCCCCCCCCCCCCCCCCCCC
>SSNP01000072.1:474566-602066 GCA_006937955.1 Pachypanchax playfairii
CCCCCCCCCCCCCCTCCCCCTCCTCTAACAGGCCTTTGATCTGTAGTAACTTCTACATTCTGCTTAAACAAACAAGCAGACATGGTTTTATATGTACTCACAGCGGTCTGCTGTCCTGTCTTGGTGGGTCTCTCTGATAATGGCAGCGTCTTTCCACTATCACTCCATCAAGTCACAGTGATGTTACACGCTCACACGCTCCTCTTTAACCTGTCTGCTCCACACCCTGTAAGAACTAACCATACCTCCCCCTCTGGCAGCCCCCCCTCTTCTCTCTCTCTCTCTCCCTCCCATGTCACTCACTCCTCCTACTGCAGCTCAGCGTCTCCCACTGCTTCTACACTCCTGCTCTACATGATGTGGATCTTTTCCATCTGACAGCTTGATCTTAGTCTCCTTTTAGTTTTTGGTTAAGAGCAGTTTATTTTCAGCTCTGACAGTACAGCCGTTCAGCTCCTCATCAACACGCTGTGCATGAAAAATCTACACCGAATATTTTTCTCTGGTGATCAGCAGTACACGGCTCCCTCTAGTGGTCACTGAGCACTAACATTATACCATTAAATCAAAGGTTGATCTTCTCCTTCAGTGAAACCTGCTGCAGTGAGGCACAGATCATCTAGAGATTTTAATCTCTATTTCATGAGTTTCTTTAATGAATTAAACTGACTTTAGTTTATTTTCTTCGTCAACAATAAACTCTTCTTTTCTCCCCGTCACAGCACAGTTCGTTGTTCTCATTTGTTATTGTGACATTTTTCAAGGCCTTGGGTGAACATACACCTAAACAACATCATGTCGGCTTGAGAACGTTTGTTAAAAACACTCAACTCTAAAATAAAAATCCCCAGTGATTAAGGTCATTTTTTGTATTTTACACAGAGAATTAAATGCAAAGACAAACAAATAAGTGTGTAGTTGGAAGAACGACTAACCTGCCGTTGTCCCGTCCAACGCCCCAGACTCTGATACTTGCAATCGGCTGGGAATGAAGCACGCTGCGGTCCATGGGGTCGACCAGGTTCAACATATTATTCTCCAACAGCAGGTACATGTCCTTCCCCTTGGAACAAGTACAAACACACACACATTCTTCACATATTGCTACAAAAACTAATTCAAACTTCTTCCAGCCTGAGGTGAAGCAAAATATTGTTCGGGTCAGAAACTTTTTTCCTTACTTATTTAGACATGTGTGTGAGTGTGTGTGTGTGTGTGTGTGTGTGTGTGTGTGTGTGTGTGTGTGTGTGTGTGTGTGTGTGTGGGTTTGTATTTCTGACCTCCTGGGGACCTGTTTCCTGACTTTTACTATCTTTCTGGGGTCCAAGGGTTCTTGTGGGGACCGAAGCCTGGTCCCCATGGGGGAGACTCCCCTTTTTAGGGTTAGGGGTTAGGTTTATAGGTATGGTGTGAATAGAGTTTTAGTTAGTCTTAGGGTTAGTTATAGATCAGTAATGGTTAAGGTTAGGAAAAGGGTTTGGGTTAGGTATAAATCTAGTTACTAAAATCAATGGAAGTCAATGGACGGTCCCCATAAGGATACCAAAACACACTTGTGTGTGTGTGTGTGTGTGTGGGTTTGTATTTCTGACCTCCTGAGGACCAGTTTCCTGACTTTTACTATCTTTCTGGGGTCCGAGGGTTCTTGTGGGGACCGAAGCCTGGTCCCCATGAGGGGGACTCCCCTTTTTAGGGTTAGGGGTTAGGTTTATAGGTATGGTGTGAATAGAGTTTTAGTTAGTCTTAGGGTTAGTGTGTGTGTGTGTGTGTGTGTGGGTTTGTATTTCTGACCTCCTGAGGACCAGTTTCCTGACTTTTACTATCTTTCTGGGGTCCAAGGGTTCTTGTGGGGACCGAAGCCTGGTCCCCATGGGGGAGACTCCCCTTTTTAGGGTTAGGGGTTAGGTTTATAGGTATGGTGTGAATAGAGTTTTAGTTAGTCTTAGGGTTAGTTATAGATCAGTAATGGTTAAGGTTAGGAAAAGGGTTTGGGTTAGGTATAAATCTAGTTACTAAAATCAATGGAAGTCAATGGACGGTCCCCATAAGGATACCAAAACACACTTGTGTGTGTGTGTGTGTGTGTGTGTGTGTGTGTGTGGGTTTGTATTTCTGACCTCCTGGGGACCTGTTTCCTGACTTTTACTATCTTTCTGGGGTCCGAGGGTTCTTGTGGGGACCGAAGCCTGGTCCCAGTGAGGGGGACTCCCCTTTTTAGGGTTAGGGGTTAGGTTTATAGGTATGGTGTGAATAGAGTTTTAGTTAGGGTTAGGGTTAGGGTTATTAGGGTATTTCTAAAACCGCTCCAATTTCCTCTTCTTTCTCCTCTTAACACAGATGCTACTGCATCAGCCTGTGTCTTCCCTTACTTGAACATATTTATCATCTCACCCTCCTCTTCAAACTTCTATCTTTAAAATGTCCATAAGTTTAAAACAGACAGATGTGAGTGATCTTCTTCACCTCTCCCCAGATGCCAACAGTGTCTCGAATGTCATTTTTGCAGTAGGACAGTTGTCGGATGCAGTTGTTGACAGCAACGCTGCTCTTTCCAGGGGCCAAGTCCTCCTCGGCCATCTCTACCCACCCCAAAGAGCGCACAGCGAAACACTGAAAGACAGAAACATGAATTTGTCTTTCACGTTCTGTACTTGGATAAATGTGTTTTTCACTTGAACATAGCTTAGACATTGTTTTCTGTCAATTAAATCTAAATTTCTGAAATGTTTTAAGTCAGTAACATTCTTAAAGAGGCCCTTCCATTAAAAACAGTTTTTCTGAGGTTTCTGTTGAATATTTTAGCTCCACAGGTGTTCTTACCTTCATAGTGGGTGTGAAAACAGGTCAACAACTTCTCTTTCAGTTTTAATCTCTCAAACTACAAAATAACCACAAAGTCATGAAATCTTTGTGAAATGGCCTCTTTAAGTATTAACCTGTAAAATGAAGCATTTTATATCGAAAAAACTTCAGGAAACACTGATTTATAGAACTTTCAATCTATCTGCGTCAAGATTCCGTCAGGCTTCGTCAGCAGCTCGTTCATATTCATTATTCAAATTTGCTGGACTCAGATTGGCTAACAAACTAGCCTATGAAAACAAGGTATACTGTTTCCTGCCCCGCTGTGCATGGCAACAGCACACGTAGTCTCTTCCTGTTTGCTACGTCTTATGCTACAGCTTTTAGCCAGCAGCATGCTAGGCGTGGTTTCAACTGCGGGAGCTGATGAATACTAATGAACAAAGGAGTTGTGATTAAACAAATACAGGCTGTTCGGACTCGGGAGAACTCGGGTTTTATCACCACCTGCGTAGTTTGAGAGATTAAAACTGAAAGAGAAGTTATTGACCTGTTTTCACACCCACTATGAAGGTAAGAACACCTGTGGAGCTAAAATATTCAACAGAAACCTCAGAAAAACTGTTTTTAATGGAAGGGCCTCTTTGAGATAACACCACTTTATCTTTGCTTTATGAGAAGGTTTATGAAAGCTTACAGAGAAAGTCTCCCCATCATCTGTAAAATGCATCTGCCCTCATCAAGTATTTATTTGAGTTTAGCTGCCCACAAAGAAAAAGCTCAGCAGATTAAATAGGTCATGAAAGGCCAGAATCAGGTGAAGCGATAGAGAAAAGTTCCACTAACAGTAGCGCCCAGTTTGATGAATCCAAATTCGTAGATGTTCTCAGTATCGTGGATTTTCATGGACAGAAGTTGCTGTTTAATAAGGTTTTTTATCTGGACTCAGTTCCATCTTCACACCACATGAGGATGTTTCCTACAACTTCTGTTTCAATGTGTTACCAGTTCAGAGATCCCGTCTGTAGGGCCGTATGGGTCTACCATTAGTCAGTTTCATTGTTCTTAGATTTGTGACTTGCTGCTCAGTCAGCTGAGAAACAGGTTGAAGAGATTCAACCTGCACTTAAACGTATCTAGATATTTACTGATCCAGCAACGTCCTGCTTGTATTTCAGTATCTTCAGTTTAAAACAGAACGCAGAGAAGCTGGAGACTGAACACATAAACAGTGTATTTCATAACTGAGCTTGTACTTGCAGACAAATGATCTTAATCATTGTATTTTCTGCTAAAATAAAACCTCTAATTCAAATCTGAGATTTTGACATTTTTAATTCCTCAGCATTAAACGCACTGATGTGCATCAAGACATGTAGTACCCAACTGCATCACATGGGGGCACCATTGTTCAACTATATGACCTCAGACGAGATGCCATCAGGGCCACCATCCAACTCTGACTTCATCCAAATGCAGGACATGGACTCAAAACATTCACACCACTGAGAGATGTTACAATACACTGAAGACGATGATCATACTCAACCATGATTATGTGAAAGACATTCATAAGTCTTATTATGATTTTGCAGAATTGAAAAAGTGAAAAAGAACTCCGTCAGATCCAAAAAAAGAGTTTTGTTCAGTCTACAGCAGCTTTTTTCAGCTTTTTTAGCCACTTTAAGGTTTTTGCCACATTTCAAAGCTACAGAACAGTGTTTATTTAGACTGTCTGATGAGAAACACACAGAAAAGTTTTTGAAATAATGTTATGTTTAAAAAAAAAAAAAGCCTCTTACTTTCGTCTCTGGGTCACTGTTGGCGTTGCTGGACTCGTTTTCCTCCAAAGTCGGACGATTCCTGAAAATATTTTTACTCTTTAAATAAAGAAAAACTGAGAAAAGGTTTATACCTTATAGTAATACTGTCATTAGATTATTAGTTAATAAACTTCTATCTAAATGTAGCTTTACTAACATTATACAGCAGGAGTTTGATGCTTCCTTGTGACTGAGAACAAATACGTCACCTTAGCTTGAGAGACGCATATCGAAGTGTTGCACCCTCAAACTCCTTCAGACTGGGATCAGGGTTGACTGTGGCCGCCTGCAGGTCCTGATACATACAGGTCACATGATCAGGGTGAAAATAAACTCTTTGGCTGTGAAGGTTCCAATTTAAATATTGTATAAACTTCCAACGTATATACTTATATTTTACTTTTGAACTACATAGTTATAAACATCTTATCTTGATTTAAGTTTCATTTTAATCATGATTGTCTATTTCCAGACTTTACAAAAGTCAACTGGATGTCTGACTAACACAGTGTTAAAAACCTAACCCCTCCCCCAACATTCAAAAGGAAACAGGAGAGAAAAAAAACATGCTTTTCACATGAATGTTAATGTTGGTGTTTGTATTTGAGTTCCAGCTCAAACTGTGGCAAATGTCCAAAAACATCAACATGGGTCATAAAACTCGTGTTACAAGTCTGAGAGAAAAGCTGAAAAGGTCCGAGTCTTGCAAAAACCAAACGTAAATATTTTGATGCAACACAGTGTCTCTCTGCATGCAGCAAAGCGAGTGTGGCGTGTCCTCGCCGGATGGAAAAATGGTGGCAGCTGTGTTTTATGAACCATACAGCCAGGACATGCTACATAATGAAGATTGTTAACACACGTTTTATGTGCTGATGAAAATACTTTCCTTTCTACTTTTGTG
Source organism: Pachypanchax playfairii (assembly GCA_006937955.1). NCBI lineage: Eukaryota > Metazoa > Chordata > Actinopteri > Cyprinodontiformes > Aplocheilidae > Pachypanchax > Pachypanchax playfairii. The sequence goes on from SSNP01000072.1 coordinate 480,096, forward strand.
CAGGAATGAAACAGACATATTCTTCCTCATAAGGATTTATTATTATTAATAAAGAAGCATCAGCCACACATGCTTTCACCCGAGCAGTGACGTTTAAATAAATAAGTAGATGCAAACGAGAGTGGGTGAGGTTAGATGAGGGAAAGTCATCGACACTCAGAGTAATACTTGCCTTCCACATTTCACTATCAATTTTCCCTCCATATTCACTCCACACGTGTTTCTACATACGTCGTTAAAACACAAAACACAGATCATGTTGGATCGAGACGTGAGAGTCAGAGGTGAGAGGGGGAGAGAGGGAGGAGACAATAAAAACAGGGTTTGTTTACTAACCAGCTTACGCCACATTCAAATGGATCTGCCAATAAAGTGTAAAGAACATGAAAGGTTTCTCTTCTGTTCAATATTAAACCTGTTGCTTATAATCAACCAGTTTTTGATCAGTGGAAGTTCTTCCAGTTTTAACAACTAGACATACAGTATGCAGCGATACATCCACTAAGAAGAATTCATCTTTCAAACGTCTTCACAAACTCTTCAAAATGACGAGAAATGGTCATGTGATTTAAATGTGAGTATCTCACCTTGTCTTCGTGCTGCTGAGAGTGACATTCCTGATCAGGTATTCCCTGCAGAGACGTGGAACGAGGCTGGACGGGGAAAGAAACGAAAAAAAAAACCATTAAAAGATTTTTATCTACTGCTTTCATTATCTACATAAAGAGATTTAGGAAATCGAATGATCCAATTGCTGTTAATCTCTCTGTCAATTTGACTTTTTGTGTCAGCGGCTGATTCTCGGAGCAGAGTGGAGGTCAGAATCTCCGTCCTGCACATCCATCAATCCACATCAGTCCTGTTCCACTGGATCAATATTGTATCTACATGTTGCTGCTCTCCATCATTCTCCTCTCCTCTCTCCCCTTTAACTCATCATGCTACATGATCGACTGATTGTTTCTGCGTCGTCTCATCCTGGGCTGTAGTATCCATGCTTCATTAGAGCTTTACATTAGTTACATGCATGTTCTATAGGTGTGTTTGTTTACCAATCTACTGTTAATATTAATTATTAATCACAGACATAAAGAGGACAAATACACAAGTTCAGCATAAAGAGGCTGTGTGTCACTCAAACAAAAACAATGAAGGTGTTTTTAGTTTTAAACTTACAAAGTAGCAGCTGTTGACAAATCCACATGTGGCGAGGGTGGGCTCATGTGAGGAGAGGGGCTCCAAAGAACTGTCAGAGGTGGTGCTGCCTGAGCGGGTCGACGCCCTGAAGAAGACCTCAGCTTGGCACGACTGTTTACATACAGGCGCACAGATACATAAGAATGTATTTAACATGTTTTCGGCAGATGGTTAACTTCTAAAATAATACTGCAGTACTATGATCTCCTACTACTTTCCTGTGTTTTAATATACAACTGTTCGGTTCCAAGTTCAGAAAAATTCAAAATACTCACAGAGACCGTGTGCCTCGTTGTGTAATTAATTGTTCTACAAATGCTGATCTGACCTAAAAACAATCTGTATTCAAATCCAGTTTTGCACAGAAGCAGCAGTTTTAAATTACATCGTGATGCAGAAGGAAGAATTCAACAAGGACACAGAGAAAATCCTCGCATCAGTTCCTTTCTCTGCCTCTCACCTCATGGTCAGGAGTGGGTAAAGGGCTGAGGGATCCCAGCGAGTGTTTCCGTGGGGTCGATGTTGTGTGGTCACCCAAGGCCGGGGGCTCGGTCTGTCCAGAGGAGGGTGGATTGCTGGAAGGCCTCTCCCACTGGGTGGTTCCTGTTGGGATGTGCCAGTAGTAAATACCAGCCATGTCTGTGATCTTCTTCCATCCTGGAGGCAGGTCAGGATCAGTTTGGAATGACTGCTCGCTCCAGATATCTAGTGGACAGTAGATTTGTTTTAATCAGACATAATTAAATAAATTAGCACTTAGAATATTATAATTCTAAATCTACATATAGGAGCAAATATTGGAAAAGTTAAGATACTTAATCACAGATGATCTGATGTTGTTTAATTATTCCAATATTCAATCTGTGTCCTCTGTACCAATAACGGCTAACTATTTAAAATAATGGAAGTATTAGACACTTGTGTAAAAACACAGAATGACAGTCTTTTGTAAAATCTAATTGATCACTAAAAAAATGAACAGCTGTCCAGGATTATGAGAGTCTGCTGCAGCTGCCTTTTAACAAACCATGTCTCTGTGATCTCTGAGAAAAACCTTGTAATATTTAAGCCCAGACACAGCTTGTTCATATAAAACAGCTAAAAATATTTTACAGAAATGTACAAAAACAAGTACTTGCTACAAAATAAGCAAACATTAGTCACAAACATATTCCCAGTGAGTGAAGCCCAAGAAGAATCTTTATAAAATACAACTGATTTGAAATGGCGCACTAAACACCAAAAATCTGCCCTTCATCTCAAACAGTGTCACAAACAAGACTGTTTGTAAGATTCCTGTCTAATTTAAAAAATGAGCATCCAAGTTAGAGAGTTTAGGAAATCTGTGCGTCATTTCAGAGTGAGGCATAAATTAAAATTACTTTAGAGGGAAAGCAACATCAGCTGTATCACCTCAACTACAATCTGTTGAAAACTCAAGGAAATCCCAAAAGTTCTACATTTTGTAGGAAAAATGTTTCCTTTTTTTAAAATTGCACAGCTGCAAGGAACAACAAAGAAGTAGGAAATACAGCAATGAGCACATATACATCCATCCTCTATATAATATGCAGGAGATTTTTTTTCTAATTTAAACTCCTCCTATCTAACGGTATACAACAGCCACACATGCACGCTCACGCACACACATACACTCCTGCTAGTCAAGCCATCTCAAGCACACACATTAACAGAACCATTAATGGGATGTTTGTGTGTGTGTGTGTGTTTCTGCTATTTTAAAGAAAGATCTTGAACTGCTGACCATGCTGATGAAACGAGGGCCTGTTGCCACGACAGCAGACCATATGTCATTGTGACAACTAGGCCAGTCCAGACTGAGATGGAATTGAGACAGAGACACAGATACACACGCAGAGACACACACACACGCATGCACACAAGCACACACACACAGATGGGATAGTATGACTTTGGTTTGCAGTATCTAAGGGAAAAGAAACAACAGAAACTTGCATTAATGTGAAAAATATTCTTGACAAGAGGAGACGTCTGAGACTCTTCAAAGTAGGAAACTGGGCAGCAGTACCTGCTGGGAGTTGGAGTCTTTTGTGACAAAGAAAAAATAGGTCAGAGCAAGTAAAACTACAACAAAGAGAAGCTGACTGTCTCTCTGCTGTGAGCAAGAAAAAAAAAGATGGTGACTGAGAACGAATGCCAGTCTGACATGAGTTCTAGAAGTAGAGTCAAGCGTGTCCATATATGACGAAGGATACACTGACAGAGAAAAAGAGGAAAGCTGAGGCTGTTTTGATGGTTTGGGGGATTCACTATGAAGCAATATCAGCAGTTTAACTCTCAGCAAGCAACGTGGCACCTAAAAAAGAGCTATAAAAGACTTGGCATGCTGATGCAGACTGCTGATCAAGTGCATTTATGCAGATGATGAAAATATGCCACACAGGAGCACTGTAGCAGTTAGCCTGTGACAACCTTGGTTAGCACGCAGTTCCATGCCAGAGTACAGCTGAGCAGAGGGGGAGGGGAGCGCTGCGAACGTCTGGAGCAAAACACTTGCACATAAACACATGTTTCCCTCAGCAAATAACGCCAAGCATGCACTCCATTCATCACCAGACGAACGCACAGATTCTCTCAGAATAACGAGAAACGTACAGCAAGCGGAAGCCACGGATTACACAAACTTCATATGCATGGAGGATGAGAGACACATGCCTATGAATCTGCACGAGCACACTTACAGAGACACACTCGGACAGCGCTCAAACTTTAACCCCAAAGAGTAGCTTCCAGCCGACCCCGACAAATGCACCTACCCTCGTAATTGACAATCACAATGGCCAGCATATAGTCTTTCCCCAGCATCATAGTTAGCTAGCTGCCTCTCACACAGCAAAACCTGCTGCTGTAATCAAAGAAAACCCCAGACCGATAGAAAGAAGGAGAAAGGGAGCAGAGAAGGGGAGACACAGAGAGAGAGGGGTGAGGAGAAAAAGAGGAGAGAGCATCGCATGTGGGGGGGCACTCAGATACATTCAGGGAGAAAATCCTGAGAAAACCTGACGTATTAAAAAAAAAAAAGGCAAAGAGATGGAGCTTGAGAGATGTGCAGGAGAGAAAAGGAGACAGAGACATGAACAAATGGAGGGACAGACATGGAGAAAAGAAAGAGGTTGTGCATCCCCTGCAGCTGAACTCCATTTGTTACTGTGGTCTATGTCTCCTCTAAATGGAGCATCAACAGATCGAATGAAGCCTGCCCTCCTTTTCCTGTACTAAAACAGAGACACACCTGAGGTGATCACTTATCGGCTTAGTTCAGGTATTCTTAGCTGTCTACGATTATCACTTTTCATTTTGCCTGTACAAGCAAGAGTAAAGGTGGAGAGAGGACAAGCACAGTGGGAGGGAATCATACAGAAAGGCTGACAGACGGGAAACAAAAATGGCAAATAGGACATGGAGAAAATGTTGCGGAATTTTTTAATTAATTTATTTTTAGCTAAATAGGTAACAGAGGCTGACAAACACTAAAGATTTCCCATGTTGCCGCTCTGCACTCACTTGCTTTAACGGGACGTACACTTGACTCTGATGGGGAATGAGCAAGTTGTCAGCTCAGACCTCTCTGCTGACTTGATTCTCTGAATAAACGAGTGTCTCTTTCTTTAAATGTCAATCAACTGGACCGGGATCCTTAATGTGGACACAACTACCAGTGACAACAACTGATACTGGCTTAAGTTCCCTGACTGAGGACAAACAAGGCCAAAGACAGACATGTGGGTTAGGAACAGATTAATTCAGTCAGAAAAATAATTTCTTTAAGGGGATCAATAAAGTATTAATTATTATTTATTATGTAGACGTGTATTTCTTTAACCTAAATAATGAGGTATGACTGGTAGATTTTTAGCATTTTTTTGTTTTTCCTCATTCAGTTGTTTAGAATATAGTTTAATAAAGAATTTTCAGTCTCACTGTAGAAAAGCCAGGATATGTTTAAAAAATAAAACTAGAATACAAGATATTTAATTACACAGATTCAAAAAACTCAATTACACTATTTCTAAAAGTTACCTTCAGTCAGTTTCTTCCATGTTCCCATTTTACAGAACATTTTGGACAAACAATCAAACGGTGATCAAATTGAGCGATTGATGCAAAATTTGTACAAGTTCAAAAACAGCTGCGGTTTGTAACTCTGCTTGTAGAGAATAAAAAAATACATCAACATTTCGATAGTTTGACTCGAGGGCAGTGAGTCATGAAAGAACCAGAAGAGAAGCAGAAAAATAAAGCAGCAGAGACCTGAAGAACAACATCTGCAGGAGACAGATCGGTTTTATAACAATAACATACTGCTTAAATCAAATCGCAATGCAGAAAATTTTACCTTTTTGCCCTTTTAAATGATAAATAGACAAATCTAAACAGAAGGAAATCAACAGCAGCAAATAAGCATGTTTCTTAAATCACATTAAAAACATGTTCTTCCAGCAGAGATTTAAGATGATTGGTTGTGATCTGAGACCCAGTCTGTGTTTTTCTGCAAACAGAAAGCCTAATATCAGCTACAGATTTTGTATGAACTTGGACAACATGCCATGTTGACATGCCCACATGCACATAGCAGAGATGATTGTTTCCTGTTATCACCTGCAGTGTTTAAAGGCCCCTTCCTATCTGTAAACACAAACCTGTTCACACACCCTCATAAACAACATCACCCTAAAAGAAAACGTGACATCAGCTGAGATACTAGAGAAATCTTTAAAAATCACACCAAAGCTACAGCGTTAATGGAGAGAAACTATTTCTAGAATTGATTTGTTTACCTGTCTCTTCAGGTGAGTTGCTCTCCTGGGACAGAGTCGTCCAGCTCAACTCTTCATCGCTGGGGTTCAGATTCTGGATGCGGTTCAAAGCACAGTCTGTCTTCGCTCCTGTCCTTCTGTCCTTCTTTGTCTCTGGAGAGGAGGAGGAAGAGGAGGGGCAGGAGGCCACAGAGAGCAGGGGCGTGTCCTCTGGGCTGACTTGTCTTGGTGGTGAAAGAGGAGGAGGCACTGCACAGTTCATGCCTGACTGGAGGAGCTTGAGGTTGGAGTCGAGATCGGAGATGAGTTCAAGGACTGGAGAAACTTCGTGGCTTTTCATCAGGGATTCGCTTTTTAGCATCAACAAAGGTTTCTTTTCCTCTTCCTCCAGATCCTCCACTACTTCCTCCTCCTCTGTCTTCATCTTAGACACAATCTCTTTCTCAGACAGAATGCTGATGTCATCAGGATCCTCAGCCTCAACGTTTGGGTCAAAGTCCAAATCTTCCGTGTTGCTGTTCAGTTTGAGCTCCATGGTTGTGCTAACGTTACAGTCTATGTCTGATTCTGCTTTCTGTTCACACTCTTCATCACTGGTAGCATCTGGGTGCAGGTTAACATCAACCTTAAGGACATCTTCCTCTCGGTCATTGTTGGTCAGAGACTCACTGCCATGTTCATCTGCCGTGTTGACATTGAGATCTTCTGTTACAGTTTCAGAATTACTCTCCAGGTCCGCAGGGTCGGGGTCAGCTGTGTTTTTGTTGTGGTCCTGACCGGCTTTACGGAGCTGGTTAACTCCATTTTTAGCCAGTTTGGGGTTATTGGGAGTAGAAGACTGTGACGGGGACAGTGAGGGAGATGATGAAGGTGGCGCTGTTTCCCCGAGGCCCATGGCAGCCTGGATACTTGTGAGTGCATACTTCTTGCGACACTTAGGAGGCGTGGCAGAGCCCTGTTTGACCACATCACTGCAGAGCAGCTGGTTGTGTGAAGAGCGAAGGCTGAGTGAGGTGGGAGGCGTGGCAGCAGGGCCGTTATGATTTGTAACGTCCACTGACATCATCATAACACAAGACGGGGGACCTAAAAGATTAAAGATAAATAAGTTTAAATCCCCAAAAGCATCAAAGCTGGTGGCTTTAACTCTAATATCTTCAACTAATTACTTAAATTTGGCAACACTGTTATAAAAAAATTCAAAAAGACAAAGACGATCTCTACAGGATTGGTAAGGAATGTTTCACAGAGTCTTTAATGATCAAGAGAACATAGCACCTTTCTTATATAGAAGAAAGAGACAAGAGCTGAAATGTCCATCATGATGTAACAAAGTTATTTTAGGTCTTATATGTAGGATAATTACAAATGCACTAACTGCATTTTCACTGGCCAGTTTCAACGAAGGTTCTTACTGATTGTGTTTTTAATTTTCTAAAAACAATAACTGACAAAAATTTAAGGGCAAAAAACACCACAAGACGTATGACCGGCATCAAAAATACAACTCCATTTATTCCAAATATAACCCCAAAACCTGCAGCATCAAATGTCAATCGATGTTTAATGGCACATCGTCACAGAATTATGTCTCAACACTGTTCAATTTCCAGACTTTTTACCTTTCTACACTGTTGGGACATCCAGCCTCTCATAGCAGCTCTCTAAGCTTTAATAAAAGTGCTGATTGTTTATGTGATTGATAAAATGCAGAAAATTAACTAAATATATTCCGTTGTTCTAAATGTTATCCATTTAAAATAAACAACTTTATCACAGTAGAAATTGTTGGTAAAGTGAAAACTATACAGTACCATATTCTGTGGTGTGATATGGCTTGTAGTGCTGCACTGCGGTGCTCCTGATGTGTTTTTGCCTTTGTTTGTTTAATTTCTGGCTGAATTGTACGTCTTTGCTTCTCTGCCATTAAGAAATCCACAATCTAGGTTATGGGATGGACATACTTAGATAAATAAATTGAATGAGAAAGTGTGTCCAAACTTTTCATTGATAGTGTATAAAAGTACAATGCAGAGATGATCCATGTGAAATATGGCAAAAAAAGCCCAAAATATAATTCTGATCTGCTGTTAAATGTGTTGGCCTGTAAAACTGTATCTGCATTTAAGGAAAATTATCTACTTTAAATATTAAACTGTGAACTATCAATTTTTTTTTAGAATTTTCGGTTCCTTGCAAAATATTGGTTTTACTATTACAATCGGTGCTTCTTCTGACTTTCATTTTAAGAACGTCCACCACTCCAACAGATGAGCCTTGTTTGGGCAAATCAGCCACTTTAATACTGTGTGTTTATAGACTGATGAAGGTAAGTAAGTAAGTAAGTAAGTAAGTAAGTAAGTAAGTAAGTAAGTAAGTAAGTAAGTAAGTAAGTAAGTAAGTAAGCAAGTAAGTAAGTAAGTAAGTAAGTAAGTAAATAAATAAATAAATAAATAAATAAATAAAGATTAAACTGTAGTTACATTTTGCATTTTCAGAACTTGTTACAAATTAAAGAATAGAAGAACACACAGATCTGATTTGCAAATACATTTTAAATCTTAACAGTTTATAACTACAGCTACATGAAATGAAGCTTGACAGAGATTAATACAACCTACTTTCTAATTAAACAAGTTTGATTTAAAATCAAAGCTGGTAAAAAAAAGTAGCTGCGTTTGTAACTGTTATTACTGTGCAGATACAGTTTGATTCCAATTTATACTGTAGTCTTTAGATAAAACTAAAAAAGCCCAAAACTCTAAATAATAAATTATTAGACCCTCTTCTGAAATATTTCTTGTCTGTGCATGTAAAAGGGATAATCTGTTAAAGTGTTGAGGAGCATTTCATACCTGACAAGGGGTCAGTAACAGAGCGACACTCTTCACAGTTTGGGGTTCTCGAGACTCAGCTGCACACCTGAGCACCACAGAGAAAAAAAGAAAGAAAAAATAACTCTGTTAAAAACATCAGAGAAGAATGAAATGAATCCCGAGTGCTTTCTGGATGGTCCTCAGGGACCGTATTCAACCATGTGGAACTTAACTACAGCTGGTTTCTGTGGAAACAACAAAACACTGTGAGGACATGAGGACAATCCAAACACCTGAAAAATCACAATGACAGAGCAAATTTTAAATTAAATATAGAGGCGCTATCAAAGCAGAAACCTGTTCAATCATCCTGCATATTAAACCGTTAGATAAAACATCTATACCATTCATACATCATATATGATCTCTAATAATGTACATCAAATTTTATTTCTACACAGTATGACTGTGGATATCAAAACATATACTTTAATTAATAGCAAGAAAAAATTTACTGCAAAAGTCAGAAATCTATGCTTAAAATATATTTACTTTTATAAAAAGTTGGGACTTACCAGAGAATTAGGACTTGTGGGACATGCGAGGGTGCAGCAGGTCCATTCTGGTAACCAGTGGTGTTGTCTTCATTCAATCACAAGGACGCTCACTGAATCAAAAACATGATGGAGACAAACATTAAACCGGTTTAATAACCAAGAATGTAGAAAGGGTGAGCAGAGGGAAAATAAGAGACTGAGACATCAGAGGGACAAATAAAGGTATTAATTATTCACCACCACATTCAGACATTAATACTCAGGGTGGGTGTGTGTTTACTCATATACCTCACGACTGTAGGAACAGAAAACACATTTTGTATAGAGCTCATATTTCGTGAAGTCTTGTCAACAACCTGCTTACTGGAACCATCGTAAACTTAATGCCACAGGAGGCCTGTAAACTCCCCTTCCTTATGCTGCTTTCAAAAAAGGCCACAAACACACACACACACACAAACACACTGATGCGTGCTGCAATAAAGACTTGTGAACAGTTTCTACCATCACTAGAAAAGTGCAATATAGGGAGTGAACAAGAAGGTCCTGCAAATATTTACACCTGCTTTAAATGTGGGATGAAACTGTGAGAACATTAAGTGCTATGTTTTACTGCAACATAAAATGCATCGTTTGCTAACTGACATTGAGACTTTTACAGCGACAATCCCAAAAGTCCCACCTGCATATGATACAGGTGTAAAAAAAAAGAACAGCGAGGGAATCATCACAGTGAAACATGTCTGGGTAAGGCCCACTCCTTTGTTTTGTTGTGTAATTGTGGTTTTGTGAGCACAAGCCTGTAATAAACATGCACTCAAAATCTAATACCACATGTAAAAAGCTGTGTTTTTGTGTAGACAGTGGGTGGATGAGTCCTATTCATAGCAGTTACTGTATTAATATCAACACTGTGTGTTTGGGCGTCCTTGTAAACACAATACTAAACTAAAAAACAATAAAAAGGAAAAAAAATGCAAAGCAGCATTTCATCAAACATCAAAACTAAACTATATTATTAACACATAAACTGTATGTAACATACCTTTATTTTTAAATGAGTTTTTGTTATATATTACAGCCACAGCATTACTGACAACCCCACTTTCATTAAAACAGCACTGTTCACTGACTTAAACATCTGTTTTGTCTGGCAACAGTCCATGTACCACCTACTGTAGTGAAAGGGGAAAACACTTCAGATGCTGCTGTATAATTTTGACCAGCTGTAGGGACGTTAATGTTTTTTTGTCTTAATAGGACAGGTAAGATCATGTTGGATCAGTGGTTGGATGAACTATAACATGCCCTGCTTAGGAGTTTTAAAGCCTGTAACAACACAAAGTCTTTAAGACTCACAGGTTCTGTGTGAAGGCACTGAAGTAACAGACTGGTCTGTAAGTAAATGCCCCAAAACATTTCATGTTTTATATTAATAAATAGATGTCTAAAATACAAAGAGAATGTTTTGGATTAAAAGGGTGGACATATTAAAATGTGTCCTTCATTGTTCCGACTCATACATATATAATAATGTATCTGCGTTTCCTTTCTGACTGCAGCTCAACATAAAAAGCTTTTACTTTACTGGCAAATATAACAATAATTTGTCCATGTACATGTGTGGACACAGATTATTCATGTGCGATCTATTGAGGAAACATTGAAGATACGCCAACATTTAGTGTTATAGCATGATATTGAAATTTGCTGCGTCACCAAAGACGCATCCTCCAGCGAAAAGTCAATTTTTCAAACAAAGTAGCATCTTTGATCTGTTATCTGTAAAATGTCTTCATTTTTTTTTTATTTTACTTTGGCAGCGTGCGCAAAGTTTCAGGCATTTCGAGGAATTTCAAGGCCCATCAGCAGTCAACTCATTCAACATGAGAATAAGAATAAGAAGGAAAAATAAAGACTTGACATTAAAGATCCTTCAACTCTAAAACTTGTGTTATAAATTTTGTTATGTTTAAGGCTGGACTTAAATACACAAAAGACTAGCTCAAGTGGCATTAAAAAGATTTGTACAGTGTGATAGCACCTCACTCAACACAGGTTTGGGTTCTAAAGAAGGTAAATGTGATGAGAGGAAATGTTAGTTCAGGCCTTGTGAGAAGTACGTAAGTCTTTTAAATTTGTTTGATTACTGTTTCACCACAGAAATCAGAAGGAGGAAGTGTTCCAAAGATGGTCAGTGGATTGATGATGTCAGTGGGAGAAGAGCAAGTAAGTGTTGTTTATGTCCTTCCGAGTGCAGATGGGCACGAGGTTGGGAAGAAGATACTTGATTAACTTGGTTCATGTTGATTACTTTAAGGATTAACAGAGAGTGGGGGGGCTGGAGGCACGGGACAGTTGTTGTGGAATACAAACATCTGGCGATGAGAGACTACCTGAGGAGAGCTTATATGTGGGCAGAGAAAGGTGAGGGGCATGGACATGATCTGACTGTGGCAGGACTGAGCACAACATGACAGAATCAGACATGAACATATGGAATGATAAAACATGATTAATTACAAATTTTACTATATTTTCACGCTATTACAAACAAAGATCTACACACAGCCTGGATAAACAAAGCTGCCTGAGTTTAGACAAACATAGAATTTCATGATTAAAACCCGTGACAATTCCAATGATAATTATGATTACTTTTGTCCAATACTGAGATCATTATACACTCACCTAAAGGATTATTAGGAACACCTGTTCAATTTCTCCTTAATGTAATTATCTAATCAACCAATCACATGGCAGTTGCTTGAATGCATTTAGGGGTGTGGTCCTGGTCAAGACATTCCCCTGAACTCCAACAGAATGTCAGAATGGGAAAGAAAGGTGATTTAAGCAATTTTGAGTGTAACATGGTTGTTGGTGTCGGACGGGTCGGTCTGAGTGTTTCACAATCTGCTCAGTTACTGGGATTTTCACACACAACCATTTCTAGGGTTTACAAAGACTGGTGTGAAAAGGGAAAAACATCCAGTATGCAGCAGTCCTGTGGGCGAAAATGCCTTGTTGATGCTAGAGGTCAGAGGAGAATGGACCGACTGATTCAAGCTGATAGAAGAGCAACTTTGACTGAAATAACCACTCATTACAACCGAGGAATGCAGCAAAGCATTTGTGAAGCCACAACATGCACAACCTTGAGGTGGATGGGCTACAACAGCAGAAGACCCCACCGGGTACCACTCATCTCCACTACAAATAGGAAAAAGAGGCTACAATTTGCACAAGCTCACCAAAATTGGACAGTTGAAGACTGGAAAAATGTTACCTGGTCTGATGACTCTTGATTTCTGTTGAGACATTCAAATGTTAGAGTCAGAATTTGGCATAAACAGAACATGGATCCATCATGCCTTGTTACCACTGTGCAGGCTGCTGGTGGTGGTGGTGTAATGATGTGGGGGATGTTTTCTTGGCACACTTTAGACCCCTTAGTGCCAATTGGACATCGTTTAAACGCTACGGGCTACCTGAGCATTGTTTCTGACCATGTCCATCCCTTCATGACCACCATGTACCCATAATGCACCATGTCATAAAGCTCCAATCATTTCAAACTGGTTTCTTGAACATGACAATGAGTTCACTGTACTACAATGGCCCCCACAGTCACCAGATCTCAACCCGATAGAGCATCTTTGGGATGTGGTGGAACGGGAGCTTCATGCCCTGGATGTGCATCCCACAAATCTCCATCAACTGCAAGATGCTATCCTATCAATATTAGGGCTGGGTTTAAAAAATCGATTAATCGATTTAAATCGATTTAAGAATAAAAAATCTATAATCGATTCATAAAGCACTAAATCTAAAAATTTAAAATTTAAAATTTAAAATTAAAAAAAAAAAATAAATTGATAAACATGATGTATCAGCGTCGGAATTAAACTGGACTCCAAACAGTCCGCCTCCTTATATTGTTTCCTTCTCTTTGATTTCTTGCTTGTATGTTCTCTCAATGTAAGTCGCTTTGGATAAAAGCGTCTGCTAAATGACAGTAGTAGTAGTAGTAGTAGTAGTAGTAAAATATACATTTCCTTTTATTACAGTTATGCCACATGCCACTGCTTCTGGATATTTTTAATGAAAACATGAATATTAAATGTATATAAAATACGCACTGTTGAAAGGCTGCTTCAGCATTTCATAAAAATTGCCATCTACGAATGTCTGATATTCAAGAAATACTAATGTGACAGAAATATCTGAAAAAAGAATCGATATTGAATCAAATTGAATTTAATCGAAATCGAATCAATTTTTGCTCTTGTGAATCGAATCGAATCGATTCAGGAAATTAGGAGTGATACCCAGCCCTAATCAATATGGACCAACATTTCTAAAGAATGCTTTCAGCACCTTGTTGAATCAATGCCACGTAGAATTAAGGCAGTTCTGAAGGCGAAAGGGGGTCAAACACCGTATTAGTATGGTGTTCCTAATAATCATTTAGGTGAGTGTAGTTTGATGAATAATTAAGTTTTCACATTTTTTATTGTTTATAAATTATCATATAAACAATACACAGTTTTACATTGTTGTGATTTATGTCTGCTAACATACAAAACATTAGCATTGACCACAAATCGATGCCTTTTGTCAGACCAGTTGAAATGGAGCCTTTGTTTATGCTCATGTTCGCATCATGACTGACCTTGAGGTCAACAGATCCCAGGTGATGAGAGATCATATGTCATGGGATTTCCTCAAGGGGGAGTGAACACTTTAAGGATCTGATAATTGCAGATAATTTCAGTTGCCAGTGCAGATGCAGGCTAGAGGTTCAGCATTAAAAGTACCTTTACAAACAGCCAGGCTTCAGTCATCAACTAGTGGAATCACCGAGTCATTGCTACACTGCAGTTTTTCCCTCTATGTTGTACAAATAAACACAGTGTAGTCGAAAAATAAGAAGGGACCTCAAACAGAAAGTGGTAACTCGGGTAAACTCTGAACATAAAAATATAAACAGCAGTTTCTTACACCATCCACTTTTAATTATCTGAGTCAAACAAACAGACTTTGCAGTTCCTTATGGAACCACAAGGGATTTTCTGCATGCTGGTCCAATGTATACAACAGTACTTCCCTAGATGTTTAAACACACTTTGATGTGTAAAAATCAGTAGAGTTTAACCTTCAAAGTTACCACTTCAACCTCACGCTGATTATTTCTATGAAAGTGCTGTAGCAGCAGCCAGCACAACGAAAACTGTCCTAAAGCTAACCTCAGGCTGCATTAAAACATGCCGTGTCATTTTCTGCCCTAAACACAGATGTTTAAGCTGCAGATCAGCAGCAGTAAATACAGCACCAACAAACACCAGCTAAAACTGGAACTTTCAATCCCAACTGCATCTGGATGAGTGTGACGCCTTTTCCTGAGCCTCAGCTCACTCACAAGGGCTCCCTGCTGTCTTCTACTGCACATGAAGACTGCTGGGTATAATTACAGACCCCCTTAGTGGGCGGGGCAGAACTGGCACTGACACACAAAGAAACAGACCCACACAAACACACAGTGCACATGAATAACAAACATGAAGGTCAACTTTCACATGAAGTCTCTGTAAACAGTTTTTTTCTTGAAACTGGCAGAAAACAGAGTCACTGCTTCAAATGGGTCTGGAATACAACCATCAATGTGTCACACAGACAGTGACCTCTGACATCTGACACACTGGTCATTTTCCTGGTTTTAAAATGTTCTTGCACATGTGTTGCTCATATGTGCTTGTGTTGCAGATAAATCAGGCAGTTAGGATAAAAGAAAGAACGCAGCAGCTGCAAAGTCTCTTTGTCACTCCAAGTCCCCGTTTCTTTTGTAACCCCTGTGATTCAGACTCTGGACTGAGTGAGGGTCTTTAGTTTTTTATTCCAAGTGGATTCCTGCCAACAGTTTGATAGGCTCTCACTGTCCCTTGCTGCTTTCCCTCCACGAGTTTTCTTTTCCACTCAAGCTGCTCTGCTAATCCCACTTGACTTTTACCTTCTTTCCATTTCTTCCTCTGTATCCCCCTCCTCTTCCAAACACTGCTAAATCTGCAGTTATTGTGTGTGTGTATAGAGGAGACTTGCTAACTTATCTAATTAAAAAAGGACTCATAAAAAAAGCCATTTCTCTCCACAACCCAGATTTATAGCCATCAACCTCCTTTTCTTCTTTCTCCCCCTCTGCTCATGAGAAAAACCCATCTGTTGCAGAAACAACAGACAAAAGCGACGGACTGCAGCAACTAGATCCCGGACCGTGACAAATAAAACGGATAGATGCATGGTGTAAGCAGGAAAGTCACGCAGCGTAGAAAACGCGACTGGGTGTTTTTCTAACTTTTGGATTAGGATGTTAAAGTGTAAGCCAGCTGCACAATGGAAGGCAAACTTCCCAGAATGTTCTTGGCTTTTATTTTTGTTGGCTGCAGAAGGCCTTTACAGTCATCTGTAAACCTCTTCCAACATATTAGCAGCACCGCTAGCAAAAAACATTCTGCAATAGATGCACAGCTATTTACACTGTCATTCTCAGACTTCCTTACCTTATTGTGACTATGGAAAAACACACGTCTGAGCCAACGCTTCATTTATTGCCCTGCTGATCAACTCCTTACCAGAGCTGAAAATGGAAAGAGTGGAATTCAGCTGCAATATATTTACTCCTGGATTAATGGGAATTGATTTTAAGTCATTTTGTTTTAATTTAAAAGCAGTAAAGTGCTTATAGCCAGCATTTCAGAATTGTTTTATGGGCCTTTCTGATAATTTAAATCTGTAACTGCAGGGTTTTAAAGACCAAAGCCACGATGAAGCAAGTTTAACAAATAGAGACTGGAGATCTTCAGGGGAATTTGGAAAAATTAATTCTTTTTTTCCAGAGTTTTTTTTTTTTTTTTTTTAGTGTTCCTGTTCACACATGTACCTCGCAGAAGGGGACTTTGTGCAGGAGATGCACTTTCACAGCTGGAAACAGGGGTGAAGGAGCATCTGTCCACAGCACACCGGAGGGAAAACACATAAAACGCATGATGGACAAATGAGAACAGCAGAAGAGACGCCATATCTGAATGTAGAAATAACTTAACCGGTGTTAAGTGGAAAGCAATGTTGTACTGATGACAAAAAAAAATTTTTTTTAAGCTTTTCAAACATCAAATCCAGTTTACCAATAATTAAAGCAGGTAATGTGAGTTTAATTAATTTATTCAACAACTTTTTAGCTTTTTAATGTCCATGAAAACAAGGAAAAAATTGGGAATCATGAAACTTGTTCACAAGCAACAGAAGAGGTTTAGGAGGAAAAGGGGGCGTGTCCTTGTAGAGTCAATAGTGGGAAATAACAGAGACAAAGTAACAGTCTGCCTGAGACTTTAGTCTAAACAAACCATCTTGTGTACAGACAAACAAATAAACTCAGAAAGAAGGCTCAGTGATTTGAGCTCATCACTATACGTCGCCCTTGCAGCAGCAGTCTATAGTGATGGTGAAGGACAAACAGAAATAGCTGCACTATCATTCAGCTTTCGGAGCTCCAGTGTAATGTATACTTCAAGGCTTAAGGAATCTTGTGTGATTGAATGAGTGCCTCAGTGTACTGTACACACACACAGCCGAAGATCTCATCCACCGCTGTTGTGGCTTCTATGGGTGGGAGAATTAAGGAGAAAAAAATAAACACAAAAGAAATGAAAGGAGTGAGGAATTTTCAGGGTGTGCCAAAAAAATTCCAGGCATGTCTGGGAGGGTGAGGGTGAGAAGGGGCAAAAAAGTGAAGACAAATCACACACACACACACACACACACACACAGGTGTTAAGTGATGACCAGTTGTGACAGTATGTGTTCATACACACTTGAGCTGGTGACCTTGAGCAAACTATGAACTGGAACAAAGAACGAGTAAATAAAACACAAAAGAAGCTAAGCTCAAGCAGGTTATTAAACTTAAATGAAAGTGCCAAGTGCAACAGAAAGCTCATTTAAAGTTTCTTATTTATTTAACCTCTTTATGTTACTTTTGCCTGAAGCACAAAGGGAACAGGCAGGGCAGCAGTCATGAAGGTTTCACGGGTTGAAAAATTGAGCCCAAACATTTACAAACTTAGGAATTCTGTGACGTCTGTGGTGGAGGGGGGAACTGTTTAGAAACAAAGCCATAAAACAATTTCCTGGATTTGGAGACCTTGGGAATGTATTTGCTGAAATCCCTCCCTCAATCCCAGTTACCCCACCCCATCCTCCCCCTGCCCCACCCTGCCTCTTTCCTGTGGGTAAAGAAAAGTGGAGGGAGGGAAGAAAGGCAACACCACCGACATACTGACGACATTAAAGAGTTTCAGAGCCTCAAATCCCACTTTGATGTAACGAGACCACTATTGTACCCTAAACCTACAGCCCTAAAACACTCAATCTTCACTTGTATAAACACTTGTTTTTCTTGAGCACCCTATAAACATTTCTCCTACAGAAGTAAGAAACTGAGTCAGTGATGGGAAACTTCCATGGTGCTTTTCAAAACTGACTCCAAAATATTTGACATGCATTAAGTCTGAGAGATGTGTTTGTTTGTAATAGTCCAATTATAATTTCAACAAGCAGTGGAGTTAGCAGAGAGGTTTATCGCAGAGCACAGCATAAAAACTGCTAAACCAAGGTTCATATTAAAGGTAGATCACCTGAGGCATGAGAGCAGCACATTTTTAAAACCAGGTTTAATTAAGCTCTGTATTCAACCACACATTTGTCAAGCACTTCTGTCATTTCTTTTAATTAGTATCAATAAGCAAATGGAGACATTTCATAATAAAATATATAATGAACCTCCTTGCTTCATTAAAATCTTTACAGCCCATTTGTCCTTATTTTGGTTGCAGTGAACTGGGAGGCAGGCTGTGCATATTAAAAAGTCTTCGTTTTCTCTAAGTGAAAAAGCAGACAAACATGCACATGCACAAAAGGCCTGTCAGATCCAAGGCAGGGCCAGAAGGAGCAGAGAAGCCCGAACTATATATAGCTGTGATGTGACAGGACATCCGAGAGGACAAGGGAGTCTAGACATAAATGGCACAGCACTTAGTCTGTGTGTGTTTGTGACTTCAGCTTATTTCACATTGAATTAAAAAGCCAGCAGCAAGTTTCTCCATTTTAATGTCACAAGGTTTTTTTTATGTGTTGTTTAACGTCACAGCCTGGTTTGAACGGGCTTATTTGCAAAAAGTTATTGTGTAAGAGAAGGAAACAAACCGAGGGGCAAAGTAAAAAATACTAACATAGGAACAGGACACGTCCAAAGAGTTAGAGGATCAGAGGAAAACAGTGACTCATGAGAGATGGAATGTCCCGTCTCTGCCAAAAGGAACCACAGAAACTTTTTTAATGAACGCTTTCTTTTATTTTATGTTGTCTCCTTCTCGTGGATAATTACTGCCTCTTTTCCCAGCTGTCTGAATTATTGTTGTTACCAAACATTAGTAGAAAATTGAACTTTGCCTGGACTCAGATTTTAGAATATTAGCATTGCAGTGGTTGGTTGTAGCAGCACTTTCAAGTTGAGTCTGACACCTTTCTCTTGTCTTGGTGAGATTTGTGTTACAGACAGTGGCAACATGGGGCTGAAGTCAAGCCACTACCCACCCAAGCTACCATGGGTGGTAGTCACAGAGCTGAAATTGTCAGTATGTGTAGGCCTGGGTCAGCAGCGCGACTCAAGGGTGTGCTGTAGTGATGTGATGACAGATGGTGTGCACAACCAGCCAGCTGCGGGATGCGGAATGGGTTACTGCTTTTGAGTTACACTTCACACTTCCTATGGTTCCACAATGTCGACTTAATATACAGTACAGACCAAAGGTTTGGACACACCTTCTCATTCAAAGAAAATGAGAAGGTGTGTCCAAACTTTTGGTCTGTACTGTATGTCAGCACACATTGTTGAGAGATGCAGCCAGCTTGTTTTGTGATTTATGAACAACCAGAGGCAGTCTTAAGAAGAGCTCGTCTTTGCAGCTATCGCACAGAGCTGTTCAGTGAAAAGGTACTCTGGCTGTCAGATCAATGGTGCGTCACCACCATCTGGATCAAACACACCCGGGAATCAATTTACCTTGTGAGATTCAAACCATTAAAGTTCATGAAATCCTGACATCATTTTTCATGCTGTTGTGGTTTTATGAGCCACAGTTCAGATATTTAGACAAACTGCATCACATTCTTAACTAAATGGCTGATCTGAACCTAGGCCACGCTGTAAATGTAAGAAACTACTCTGGTCAGAAACCCAAATAATGATTGGAACTGTGATTCAACACTTGACATCCTGTGAATTCACCAAACAGGAATGTGTTTTGTAGAATTGCAGTCTCTGGCCTTTTGGACAAGGTTCAATTGTTCCAACAGAAGGGAGAGCAGGAAACCACAGACCTATAAGACCTATAGAGAGTAAAGAGTGTCTCAAGTACAGCAGAGGTGGGCCACTTAGCCCCTTCCATTAACACTGACACACATGATTATAGAACCCCAGCCTAAGGAAGTGCAGCAAATTCTGCACACAGTATGTCATCAGTGTTTGTTTAAACTAACCTGAAGATGAGATGCATCGGTTCTAAGTTGGACAATCTTACAAAAAAAAAATCAAGTATGTAAACGAGAGAAGTACAGATTATGGTTATCTATCGGGCTACAGAATAAATACGCAAAAAACCTACTTTCAACTACAGACCAAGTAAAGTGATCAAGAACAAGATCAAATGGGACTTCAAATTAATAAAATATTTAGGAGTTAAGCTACCTCAAGATTTAGGTCAATTAGAATCCATAAACTCTGATCCATTGTTCAACAAAATTAAATCTGACATTAGCAGATGGAATTTGATACCTTATATTAATATTACATGGATGGAGGTGATAAAAACAAATGTCCTACTGAGGCTTCTGTACCTGTTTCAGAGTCCACCGGTGGAGGTAACAGAAAAAGACAGAGGGTCAGGTACAGAATGCTGCAGTTACCTAAAAGAAAAGGAGGCACTACCATATCTGAAAAGCTATTATCAAGCTGCACAAATTAAACTATTGTTGAATATATACAATCATCCCTATTCTGCAAGGTGTAAAAAAATTGAGACCAACACAAAAGATGGTTATAATAGACAGGTTATAACAGGAGACAACAACCTGAGAAAACACACAGATGCATCAGTGAAGCTTTGTTTTGACTTGATAGTGAAAAGTGATTTGAGAAGATTGTGTATGATTCTGAATTCATGCCAAATAGAACCAGTACAAACTTTAAAAACTGGGAAAACTGTACCAAGACACTCTGGGAGTGCTTAAGAAAGAAGGAGGTTAAAAGTTTTGAGGAGATAAAAGTCCAATATAGTCTAATAAATCTGGACTGATACAGATATCTCCAATAAAGACATTACCTATACATACCTATACCTATACATTAAGGGGAATCACTGAGAAGGGGGATCAGAAGTTATTAAAATTTTCATTTCAACATAGAAATCAAGACAGCCTCATTGTGTACCAGCTGTATGTAGAATGTATGTTTCAATTGTTCAATAAAAAGAAAATAAAAAAAAAAAAGATGGAACTATTCCTTTGGAAACTACTACAAACATTTATGGTAAAGATGAAATTTCTTATAAATAACTATTAAAAACGTATCATCTAAAAGTGAAGGTGTTAAAAACCTTTTCCTGAGTCCAGGGTCAGTTTTCAATTAGCATGTTTTATTTGAACAACACAAAAAGCAGCACAGTCACCAAATAAGACATGACAAAAGCTGTGTCGATTCATTCTGCGTTAAATCGTTCACATTTCTTAAAAGCTTTCAGCTTTACACAGCTAAGATCAATCAAGTAACATTTTCTGCACAAAGCGCAGGTCTCTCCAGAGCCACATTCAAACAGGTCAAGTAAAGCACTGCCTTTGAAAGCAATGACAACGTTTACATCCCATTGAGGGTCAAATAGCTTCATAAAAAGGAAGAGTGTTTATCGTCTTCAGCACCGATCAGCTTCGATGGTTATGGGCCGCAAGAATGAGCACAGCTTTTTGAGACATGCTTTCAACAAATTCATAATAAGCAACTATTTTCTATGAAAGGGTAAAAATAATCTCTGTTTCAACATGATTCTGTTCTATTGGGAATAAAATATAGGTGTATATTTATATTTGTATGTTTCCTTGACAGAAACCAATATTTACTGGCTGTAAGCATTTACAGCGAAGCTCGGAAACAGCAACAGAGCAAACTAAGAAATTCTTATATTTCCTTTCTGTAAATGGGCAGTTCATTCTTACTTCTATTGTCTGACCTGATCAACGCAATTTGATGAGAATTCAAAAAATATTATCTTTACTTTTATAAAATGTATTTGATATTCGGAAAGTTGTGCTTATCGAGACTTGTGGTTCATTAAAGCCTGATGTTTTAGGTTACAGATCATTTCTGCAATGTTTTGCTGACAAAGCACGACTTAGTAACATGTTAAAAGTGTAAATCTCAACAAACCTGACTTAACAAGGTTTGTGATTAGCTGTTCAAATCATGTTACTGAACAAATAAATTGTCTACAGAATTGTCTAAACTTTCTCCCTCTATTACATATGCATTAATTGACAAATAAATCTGTGACAAGTACAAACAAGTATCAATTAAATCTCTTGATATGTAACACAACTTTATTTTCTAATGTTTTTAATTGCCTAATGTCTGACACAACCACACAGCTGAATGTGAGAAGTCATGTATGGAAATCATTTGCAGTCAAAGACCTGAGCATGCGACTTTTTAAAAGGCACTAAAGTCAAGCCAGTTTGCAAACAGCCAC
Source organism: Pachypanchax playfairii (assembly GCA_006937955.1). NCBI lineage: Eukaryota > Metazoa > Chordata > Actinopteri > Cyprinodontiformes > Aplocheilidae > Pachypanchax > Pachypanchax playfairii. The sequence continues at coordinate 502,313 of SSNP01000072.1, forward strand.
CACTGTTCTCTGTTGTCACATCTGAAACCAAAACAAAGCTGCCTCCAGCTTTTAACCTGCAACTTTGCATGTTTTTCCCTGATTGCAATCAAGTAAATCTTGTGAGAATCCAGAAGATAAACAGACCTGACACCTCTGCAAATATCCACACGCTGTCCTAAACTTGTGGCCATTATGGCCACATGAAGCACTCTGATTTCTGTCAGTACAATGAGATACTATCATATTATCTCTTAATAATTTAATCTGGCCGGCCGTTATGCTACAAACAGAAGAGCAGCTGACTCAGAGCTGAGAGTCGTAGCACTTGGAACATCTGAGGAATAATCAGTGACACAGTGTTTGCAACAGATAAGCATCCCAGATTCACTTTACACCAAATAACAAAAGGTTTAAAGTCATGACAATTATTTGCCAAACATGGTAGCAGGTGTCTGTGTAGCTGAAGTTCTGACATAAACTATGAATCTGAAGATAATTACAAAGAGCAATCGATGACATCCATCATGATAATTAGTTGGTATTAATATTTTTAGTTGACACAAAATGTTTACATTTCAGGTGAAACAACAACAGTTATAGCTGCGCACAAGGGCTGTAGTCAACCAGAGAAATGCTTAGTCGACCAAAGTCCTGTCCTGCGAAACAATTAGCTGACTAAAAAAAATGTGCTATTTTGCATTTTGATTAAACATTTATTAAAAATTTGTCATAAAGCAATTATAAAATAACAAAAAATTGGGAGTGTAATGTGAATATTTTACTAGGAATGCTGTTTTCCTTTCTAAGATTCCGTGGTCTTCAGTTTTCCTTACACATTAGCTATCTGTTAAGATGAGAACTTGTGCGCTCATCTATTAAAGTGGTCCTTGCAGGATGGATAGAGGGTAACAGGAATGCAAAACAGTCAGTATTTTTCAATCCGTGAACTCGCTGCAGTTGGCCAGTTTAGAAAGGCACCCACAGCTTCGGCCTTTACAGCCTCTTTCATCACGTTCGAGCTTCTGGCTGTTTGAAAGTCAGATTGAGAGAGAAAGAGGAGGTGGGTCGAAGCGCAAGGCAGAAAACCCTTACGCAGCTGAACTGTCAGAGACGAGGGGGATGCATGTAGAAGTGCAGCCATGTGGAAAAGACAACATCAGAAACAGAAACATGTAAACAAAAAGCGGGTGTGAGAGTGGGAATGTGTCAGAAGTCCCATTTCGCCTGCTTCCACAGGTAATTTGAGGCAGAAGAACATGCTTACTGTTAACCTATTCTCACGGCAGACTTGACAGCGAGAAGACAGACGCTCAGTGAGGGCTTCTGGGAGCTGACAAGTTACACACATACACACAAAGATGGAAAACAAAGGCACAATGCAGAACAGAGTATAAAGAAAGACAATGAAGAAGAAGCATGTTGGGGAAAATCGTTCAGAAAAGGCAAGGCAGGCAGCCGGACAGACAGTGGGACGGATTGAAACGGGGTCTCTATAGCTCATTTTCACAGCTTACAGAATGAACGAGGCCTCTGTTTTCCTTCCCTGTTCAAACACACCTCACGGTTGTCTGCTCCCTGAAACAACAAGTCACACACACACATTCATACCAGCCTCCCTGACAGCAGGCACAATATGCCCATTGAGAGGCATCGATAAGAGGCAGAAAGAGAAAGTAAAGAAGACAAGACTGACAGCATACAGCCTCCCAGACCAAGCGGGAAAAAATCCAACTGCATTGCAGTTATCTGGCTATTTTGACAATATAGATAAGGGGCTAGACACACGGGAGGTGACATCGCCTCTCCTTCATTCATTTTCAATGAGACATACGTGACAAAGCAATAATTGCAAGTCTCCCTGCTGCTAAGCGAAATGCGAAAATCGTGCATGTGAAATTGCGTGTTCATGCATGTACGGTGCACACACAGGCCGGTTACGCGATCCCGGAGAGTTGAGAAAATTTCAACTTTTCATCACTGTCGCTCAGACGAGGACCAATCAGCGGAGGTTTCATTGACTGGCCAATGAGCTGACAGGATGCTGCTCAGTCATCTCTAAGAAAATATGGAGGAAAATTTGAATTGAATCAAACCCATTTACGTCTTTTGTATAACAAAGTCAGAAGTAAGATGTCACTTTACTCTAGCAAAATCTTATGACACTTCACATCTATCTATTTTTTACCCCTGAACTGCTTTGATACCCCAAAATTCCTCCCAATCTGTTAGCCAATCAAAACCACGAAAGGCTCGTGTCGCTGCCGCAAGCCGCCTCCTGTGTGTCAAGTTTTCAAAGCAGCTGCTGCGAATTTCGCTGATCGCTGTCGTTTATCGCCTCCCATGTGTCTAACCCCTAAATTTAAACACTTCTGTCCTTAATTCCACACTGATTTGGTTGAACTTGCAAAAATGTGCACAAACAAAAACACATACTTGTTTGTTCAAGGGCAGATTAGCAGTATTGTTTCACAGGGTGATAACAGATCTCCGCACTTTTTATCTGATTACTCACACAGGCAGAAACAAGCATGCACACACATGCAAACTTTAACCATCCTTCCTCACCAGGTGTTGTACATGACTTCCACCACACACAGAATAACAGACTGGTGTTGCAGGGCAAGGACGTCCAAACACACGGTTACTGTAAGTACATCCAATGTTTGAAGACCTCTGAGGAGGTTTTAAACAGCATGTGTGCACATTGTGTTTACCTGTGTATATTATATTTTTGCCCATCAGCATAACAAACACTGTTGATGCAGATGAGACACTGTTTCAGGCAAGCAGGAACAGTCTGCAACTCCTGGCCCAAAAAGCAGGCCATTAAATGTCCAAGTCACTTTTTCCAAACTCAGCATCTCCTGATGTTGTACAGAACTGCTACGGGGGTGTGGGGGGGCCTTAACAAACTTAACAGCCTGAGCTATTAGCAATGACATCATGATGCTACACACACGGCACTCTATTGCAGGCCAGGGCTAAGTCTGGATGAAGAGCAAGAGACTAGAAGGATACAAAGGAGACCAAAAAGGCAGGAAGAGGATGACAGTGCACTTCTTCCACTTTGGTGGTGCAGCCGGCGACACGTTTGATTTTGTGGGTTTTCACACATGAAATCACCAAAACCAAAAACCACTGCAGGAACCTTAAAAAATGAAAAGTGATCACCACAACCACAGCCAGAACCGGTGATTAAGAGCTATGTATCATCAAGAGAGAGGCAAAAGCTTTTGTAAACTCTGAGCATGACATTGTTTCAGATCTCATTCATGACACTTTTGAACAGTTGTGCTTCCCTTTTTTGTTTCTCCTGAATGCACGCAGTACGAGGAGAGCAGGAAATCTGAGCAACAAGCATCAAAGCTAACGTGTAACCAGCAGAAAGAGGCACGGAGGGTGAGACACGCCACAAACAAAAAAACAAAACAAAAATTCAACAACTTCAACATCTACACTTATCAAAACAGGCATAACATGAAAAGTATTTACCCCACTACTCAAACCTTCCCTGTCCCCCTTCCCCACCATGAAGGAAAACAGGAACATTTGTGACATTGTTTAAATGACAATAGGTAAACAAGCTGAGAGGAGGCTCCATGTTTGTATCAAGCAAACAGGCATATTATCTGAAAGTGCTGGCAGAAAGAAGCAGAGGAAGTGTGCAAACGATTAGCTCGCCACGTCCAGCCAGCACCAAGCACCAGCACAAGCCTCTGCATCGCCTTCCTGCGAGGCCTGCAGCAGCTATTATGTGCCACTCAAGAGAATACACACATTTTATTTCACAATGAGCCTTTATAGGAGTTAAACTGTAGCTCTGCACAGAGAGAACACAGGGAAAACAGATGTGATTATGGATTTCAGATGGAATCGTGATTATATTTTTTTGTCCCTTTCAGGTATTACTGTCAAACAACATATGAGTTGCCTTTTAGTTGCAGATATGACAGACTCATGCAGCAATCTGCATTAATACAACAAGCTAATAAGATCAATAGAAATCCAAACATGCCAACTATGAAAACTGGAGTCCATGTCGCCCAATTTATAAACTTTTTCTAACCCTTCTAGGCTCAAATCCAACAATTAATGTAGCCATGATCTTAATTGAGTGCCTTTATGAGTATATTTTTTTATATTTTCTTGTTTTTTTCTTTGTAAAACTTTGAGATTTTTAAATGTTATATGTGTAACAAATGGAAAGTATTATTGATGGTGTTGCAGTTAAATTTGTCATTTTGCTAGTCAGTATTTTCTCAGAAATACAACCAAAACAAACAAAACTACAAAGCAAAAACAAGCTGCAGACTGGATGTCAGGGTCTAAATGTAAGCTCTAAATTAAAACATTTTGTCTAAAACCTTTTTAGAACTAGAATCTACATTTTAGCAGCAAAAAAATAAAAATGCTTAAGCTAATTGTGTTATAAAAAGACTTTAGCATGTAGCTTCTTTCTACCAAACACTGTTTTGTTGACAGATAGCCAACGTTTATCTGTTTATATTAGCTGGCAGCTTTTCTGGTTCAGTTCATACTGTTTTTCAGAATTTTAAAGCATTAAGTTGTAGGCATACGTGTGCTTATTCATTATTGTTTAGATTTTTTAAAATAATTAAAACACTTGAGCCACAGTGTAAATTTGGCTTCACATGTTAGAAAATTAAAACTAGTGAACAAGTTAAGTATAGATCTAGATTGTATGTTTATAGATTTTTTCTGTTACTAGAAATGGATAAAATGGGTTAAACTTCTTATAAACAAACAAAGTGGAGTAGCTAAAAAGTGGGAAGCGAAGCGAAAGAAAAGCTTTTCTTCTAGCTTTGGTGAAGCTTTGAACAAACTGGGGTTTATGCTGTCTTGTGTTTAGTTCTTTTTTCAGGCCTCGGCATTAAGACGGGACATGTTAAAAAGTAACGACGACTCTGAAATATTATTTTATGTGTCTTCTTTGTCCTTTACACCCAGACGTTTCTCCGTGCAGCCCGTGACACCGAGGCAGCTAACGTTAAACATCCACGTTCATTCAACTAACGGCTGCGTTCACAACGTCGCATGATCACGGCACGAGCTCTCTCCACACTTCAAAGACGCAACCATGAATGTGCTTATAAACTCACGCGCACTCATTAGCAGCAGAATCCTGGAAATGTCTCCCATCTGTCGCGGAGGGTTTCTCCCCCTCTTCCAACATACACAGCGGGCCCGTGGGTCACATTCCAAAGCAATAAATGTGTCGTAATGACAAATAAAGTTGCTCGCGTCTTTTATGTTAACGTTGAGAACGAACGACAGTTACAATAACTTTCCCGCATTCATGCAAAAAGGCGTACTGGGAATAATTCCCATCACTCACCTCCTCTCCGGTGGGTTCACGTCTTCCTCTGTGGGCTCACGCTGCTGCTGTCCTGTGTTGTTTCTCCTCCCCTCCGTTCTCTCCCTCTCGGTAGGTTTCTGTTTCTCCTCCCTCTCCGGAAGGGGGAACCGGGGGACGCTGCTCCGGAAACAAACGCTCCTCTTTCTGTATTAAATTCAAAAATTCTCAACGCAAACAGCAGATCGATGCTTTATTTTATTTATGTTACTGTAAAAGGAATTTAGCCGTTAATTCAAAATCTGTGCTTTTATTACTCTGATTGTTGTGCAAAAGTTTTAAACCACCTCTAGTTATTTTGCAATCAGATTTCCTTGAAATATTTGTGTTTTTTAGGCATCGTGATAGATTTTATTTCTGACCATGACTGCATGTTGAGTATGGAGGAATTTCACTGCCATTTATCAAGAGCAATTGAGCGGTGTGCGTTTAAATGGGTAAGACAATTAATGGGACATCTGAGCAAGGATAAACATAAAAATTACAGTATTTGAAAGTCAAGTCTTAAAGAACATTAAAAAAATCACAGTTAAGTTAGTTACAGGTAACTCACCTGTGTAGCCCAACTCACTTAGGGACCATCAGCAAATTACCGATCAGATAATGTACAAAAACTAACAAACATCTTCCAAGTCATTGGACCTCGTGTCTCACATCAACACCAAATCATTTCACTAGACAGGAGCAATGCATCTCTTATGTTGTATATTGTTTCAAACATAATTTTGTAATTCTTTTCAATAGATTCCATATGACGCCAAATGAGTGCAGGATTATTTTACTACATTGGAACCATGAGATGAAACCATTTTTGACTTGTGTGCTATTTTACTGCAATATTTTTCATAAATTGAAAAGTTATTTTCAAGGAGAGTTTGTCTATTTTTTTATTTATTCACAAATTACACATTACCAGTCCCCTTGCTTTGCACTCTCATATTTCCAGCTGTCCATTTGCAGACACATTGGTAAGGAACCATCGCATGCATCACACTGGATGGAAAGGTAGTAAGACCAGAAGTATAGGAGATTAATTCAAGTTGTTCTATTTACCAATGGAGTAGCAATGATCTTGAAAGAGGAGTTTGTTAAGAACGTTATAGAGGTGAAAATAGTCTCAGATAGAGTGATGAGTCTAAAACTGGAAACTGAAGGTGTTTTGTTTAATGTTGTTAGTGGGGGCGTGTCCCACAGGTAGGATGTGAGTCGGAAGACAAGGAAAAATTCTGAAGTGAGTTATGAAGAAAATTATCCATGATGAGAGCAGTCAGACAAATTTAGGGTACATTTGTCTCTACTGCTTGTTGAGTTGTTTTATGGTGCTGAAAGAATTCTGGACGTCATTAGAACTCTGAGTTTAGAACATCCTGGAGCCTTTAGCTGTAAATCTAATCCAAGAACTTGTTGATGAGGAAATCAAGAACAAGATCATTTGTCACTGTGACATGACACTGGACACATCATATAAAAACTCTTATATGTATATGTTGTGTCCAATTGTTCCCATTTTTATTGAAATAATATACTAGGAGATGCAGTAAGATAATGTAATAAAAATAGGCGTGTCTCATTGTTCCTGTCTAGTGAGATGATTCGTCATTGATCTGGAGACACGAGGTACAATGACTTGTAGGTATTGTAGGTATTGGTTCTTTAGTTTTTGTACATCCTTCGATCGGTAATTTGTTGATGGTCCCTAAACGAGTTGGGCTACACAGGTGAATTACCTGTAACCTGTAGCCAGCACCAGTGAATTTGAGCAACAAGATGCTGCTGAATGTCTGTTGAATATCCAACCTGAAACTAACTTCACTGGTGTTAAAAAAGATCTGAAACAGCTCAGAGATCCAACGTAACAAGTTTTCAGACAAAAGTTCTTTATGAATCAACTCACTAATGGTAAAATACTGTTTCATGTTTCTGTGTTACGTTAAATTCATCTAAAAAGAGGGCAAGAGGGACATTTTAACAACCTTTTTACTTAGTTATAAAATAATCCACGATCATAGAAACAGTAATTGATGGTAGATTGCAGGGATTAACATCATTTTAGAACAAATAAAATGTTGTAAATCAAGTTAAAAAAACTACTGAACCTCAAACTTAGTTTTAATTTTCTTCTTAGAGTCAGTTATTGGTGATTGTTAATTATCATGATTGTAAAAGGAATTAAGAATCACTCTGAGGTCCTTCACAGAGTTCCTGTTCTTCTTTAATACTGGAGACAGAAGCCCAGACCACCGGCTCCTCTGTTCTGCTGGTTTAAGGAGAACCAGTGCAGCTCCATCCACCTGTAACTGATCCATCAGGACCTCCTCACCTTCAGGGGATTGTAAAATTCTGTCACCCACCTGACACTCATGTTTCAGTTTGAGACCTGATCCTGTTTGACCTTTGGGGTTGTTTGCAGTTCGGTGAAGGAACATAAACGAGACAATTTTGTTGAGGCAGTCTGCAGAAAGTTAAGTTTCAATCCTTGTATGAAAAAGTTTAATGATCTCGACTTGTACCCAACGCTCCGTGTAGGTTTTTACTTTCCAAACCAAATCTGATGTGAATGTTACATCTTTACTATAAGACAATTAATTCTTTAAAAACAAGAATAAACACAGAAAATAGAATCTTTCAGGGTTTTTCTCTAATTGTGGTGCAATATTTCTTCATAATCAATGTTTTTAAACTGTTTTTTAAAAATTAAAAACCTTCCTTAAAAATGAAGACTTTTTTAAAAGCTGGGTTAACTACTGCACCAATCTGATGACAAAATCCTGTATCTTTTTTTATTTTTTAAGCAATTAAGTTTCTCCCAAACTGATTGATGGAGGTTAAATTCAGACACCAGAAGGTTGAGACGTTCAGGTCTGAGGTGCTTTTATTTTATTTACCAGGAAACAAATACAAGACCCTGCTCAGGAAGGAAATGCAACAAAGTCAAATAAAACAACAGAACAAACACAGCTGTTAACAAGAGTTTGAGCTGGATGCAGGTGTCTTACAACATACTCAAATCCAAATATAAATGTGAACACATTCATAAACCCCCTAATTACACAAGTGCTGGTCACCTAAAAGCTATGACATATTACAGGCTTTAAAATTTACATTTTTCAGATCTTAAATCGTACCTACCTGATACATCCTTTTACATCACCATGAAGTTTAGACATTAAGAAACTGATAATTAATTATTGAGGACTGATCAAGTGCAAACATGGGTGTTCCTCTGTGATTTTTTTCATACACCTGATTGCAGAGCTTTAAAAGAACAACAAGAGCACCTTCTATTAACTTTTACTTATTGCCTCTGGATCAGGGTCTTTAGTTGAATCATTTTAAGAAAACAGAATTACCGAGTAGAGAAATAATCTGGTAAAATTATGACCCCTGGTGGTAGAATTATGTTACTACAGCATGTATAGCTGGTTTGCAGCCCAATTTCACACTTAAGTCTAATTTAGAACAAACAAAATCAGACCACAGTAGATGTATGATTGAGACAGTAATCTGTGCAATTAATAATTATTCAGTTATTTTCAGTATAAGGAAAAACTGTGTTCTTTCTTAAACAGCTGTGGAAAAGCAGAAAGTTTGATATATTGTATACTAAGCTATAGCTGCTTTTTAAAAAATATTTTTTGTGTAGATAAAAACAGATTATGTAAAAATATGTTAAACATTTAGGTTCCAGTTTTCTAACTTCCACAGTGAGAGACTTTAATATAGAAAATCAATGAAATCCTTCAAATTCAGTCAGCAAAAGTTGACCTTAATTATTATTGTTACTGTGCTTGTTTCTGTTTTGAGAATCCAAACCAAAAACAACATTAATCAATACACATAATAACACATAAGTACTGCTGGCAAAAAGAAGAAAATTGTGTTTTTTCACATTTGTTTTATTATTATTTTCTTAATTATTTTTTTTATCTGCTGCATCAAACCTGGGTGAACTCACTGACGCTGTGACCTGTTATATCAGAACCTGTGTGAGCCAACAAAAACCTTCTGCACATAGCCTACAACCCTGGTTCACCCCCAAACTGAAGCGGCTCAAGACAAAACAAAGAGAAAGCATACAGCTCTGGAAACAGGCTCCGTACAACCAGACCAGAAACAAACTGAACAAGGAAATCTGAGCAGGAAGGAAACAAACTGACCCTGATAAATAACCACCTCTCCACAAACAATGCAAACTCTCAATGGCAAGGTCTGAAAAGACACTAATTACAGGAGCTCAACCCCCTAGTCTCACACACACACACACACACACACACACACACACACACACACACACACACACACACACAAGTGTGTTTTGGTATCCTTATGGGGACCGTCCATTGACTTCCATTGATTTTAGTAACTAGATTTATACCTAACCCAAACCCTTTTCCTAACCTTAACCATTACTGATCTATAACTAACCCTAAGACTAACTAAAACTCTATTCACACCATACCTATAAACCTAACCCCTAACCCTAAAAAGGGGAGTCCCCCTCATGGGGACCAGGCTTTGGTCCCCACAAGAACCCTCGGACCCCAGAAAGATAGTAAAAGTCAGGAAACGGGTCCCCAGGAGGTCAGAAATACAAACCCACACACACACACACACACACACACACACACACACACACACACACACACTGTTTTGTTATCCTTATGGGGACCGTCCATTGACTTCCATTGATTTTAGTAACTAGATTTATACCTAACCCAAACCCTTTTCCTAACCTTAACCATTACTGATCTATAACTAACCCTAAGACTAACTAAAACTCTATTCACACCATACCTATAAACCTAACCCCTAACCCTAAAAAGGGGAGTCCCCCTCATGGGGACCAGGCTTTGGTCCCCACAAGAACCCTCGGACCCCAGAAAGATAGTAAAAGTCAGGAAACGGGTCCCCAGGAGGTCAGAAATACAAACCCACACACACACACACACACACACACACACACAAGTGTGTTTTGTTATCCTTATGGGGACTGTCCATTGACTTCCATTGATTTTAGTAACTAGATTTATACCTAACCCAAACCCTTTTCCTAACCTTAACCATTACTGATCTATAACTAACCCTAAGACTAACTAAAACTCTATTCACACCATACCTATAAACCTAACCCCTAACCCTAAAAAGGGGAGTCCCCCTCATGGGGACCAGGCTTTGGTCCCCACAAGAACCCTCGGACCCCAGAAAGATAGTAAAAGTCAGGAAACGGGTCCCCAGGAGGTCAGAAATACAAACCCACACACACACACACACACACACACACACACACACACACACACACACACACACAAGTGTGTTTTGTTATCCTTATGGGGACTGTCCATTGACTTCCATTGATTTTAGTAACTAGATTTATACCTAACCCAAACCCTTTTCCTAACCTTAACCATTACTGATCTATAACTGTCCCTAAGACTAACTAAAACTCTATTCACACCATACCTATAAACCTAACCCCTAACCCTAAAAAGGGGATTCCCCCTCATGGGGACCAGGCTTTGGTCCCCACAAGAACCCTCGGACCCCAGAAAGATAGTAAAAGTCAGGAAACGGGTCCCCAGGAGGTCAGAAATACAAACCCACACACACACACACACACACACACACACACACACACACACACACACACACAAGTGTGTTTTGGTATCCTTATGGGGACCGTCCATTGACTTCCATTGATTTTAGTAACTAGATTTATACCTAACCCAAACCCTTTTCCTAACCTTAACCATTACTGATCTATAACTAACCCTAAGACTAACTAAAACTCTATTCACACCATACCTATAAACCTAACCCCTAACCCTAAAAAGGGGATTCCCCCTCATGGGGACCAGGCTTTGGTCCCCACAAGAACCCTCGGACCCCAGAAAGATAGTAAAAGTCAGGAAACGGGTCCCCAGGAGGTCAGAAATACAAACCCACACACACACACACACACACACACACACACACACACACACACACACACAAGTGTGTTTTGGTATCCTTATGGGGACCGTCCATTGACTTCCATTGATTTTAGTAACTAGATTTATACCTAACCCAAACCCTTTTCCTAACCTTAACCATTACTGATCTATAACTAACCCTAAGACTAACTAAAACTCTATTCACACCATACCTATAAACCTAACCCCTAACCCTAAAAAGGGGAGTCCCCCTCATGGGGACCAGGCTTTGGTCCCCACAAGAACCCTCGGACCCCAGAAAGATAGTAAAAGTCAGGAAACGGGTCCCCAGGAGGTCAGAAATACAAACCCACACACACACACACACACACACACACACACACACACACACACACACACAGTGTAACTTCATTGCTACTAAAAACTATAACTGCGCCCAAAGTCGTTGATTTGTGTCCTGTTTCTTTGCAGCAGCTGCTGGTTGTAATTACTCCAAGCCGCCAGGTGGCGCGCTTATGTCAGCACCACACCTCATTGACCAATCATCTGCGTCCTGCAGTTTGAACCACCGACATGTTTATGGTTTGAACTGAAAGCGGTTCTCGGGGTATTTGGTTCCCGTCAGAAGATAGTAATGAGGTGTTTCTAAATATGTCAATTACGACTTTTTCCCAGATGGACTAAATCCGTTTACGACCTGCGTGAGTGTGTAAATTATTTTTGGAGTTTAATAATTTTTCAGCGTGTCACATACCTTCAAATATTCTGAACTGACAACAATTTGAGTTAGTTGAAATTTCAACATGAAGCCGTTCAAACCGTTAGTTCTAAAAACTTACGGTAAACAGAAGCGGAAGATTTGCGCTTGGATTTCACCAGAAGACCGCAAGCGGCGGGTCTTCGACAGCACATCGTCATCCGAAAACACGTCCTTGATCGAACCCTCAACTAAACAAAGAACACGCCGGTAGGAGCAATCAGCTGCTTTCTCTCATTTTACTGACAATAACGCATGTTTTTATAAGACTTTACAGCTGCAATAATGATCAAAGTGTATCTCTGTTATTTCACATTTTAATTTTTCTGCTTCATGTAAGTGCAATTATAGCATAAACAAAATAGTAAATAGACAAGATTTTATTTGAATAGAAGCTCATTACAGCGTCAGTCCAGGATTATTTGATTACCTAGTCAATAAACTGTTCAGATAAAACTTATTTCATTATAATATTTGTTATAAACCAGTTAAATAGCAGATAAATCCATCCAACAAAACAGAGTACAAAATACTTTACCTCCAGTTGTACTGAAGACAACCCTGGTTTAGTTTTCATTTATAGTTGTCTTTCTGAGCAACATTGTGTTATCTGTTTTTGTTTGTAATTTCATAGAGAGAATCACAAAAGAGATGGTTGTCTCAGAGAAATGCGTCCTGCCAAGAGAAAAGCGTTGCAGTGTCTGACTGAGAAGAATCTGGATGATGAAGACGTCCCTCTTCACAAGCTTGTGTCAGTTCACCATGCCAACACAACCAGGTCTGTGGATTATTACACTGCTAGAGGTGGTTTACTTTTGATATAGAGTTGTGGCAGTGAGAACATTTGAACATCTTATAGGACATAAACATGTGCTGTTGTTGTAAATGCATCATTAATTCTCATGTTTTTTTTTCAGTGTTTGCTCAGACAGGCGTCATACGAAGGAAAAAGCCAGGCTGCTTCTGACTGAGATAAGTTCCTGGGATAAAAATCCAAGTGATGAAGAGAACTTCTCTCCTCCCAGTCGGCCGGTTTCTAAGAACAGAAGCACCAGGTGAACGAAAAGGCTGCTCAAGAGAGTTTATTTCAAGATCGTTATGAACATTTCTTATGTTTAGGAATTTTGGGAAAGTGCCACCAATTAAAACTGATTGCCACACAAGTCATCGGTGAATGTTTGAGTTAGATCAGTGGTTCCCAACCCTTTTTGGTCCATGACCCAATGTTGACATCACAAATGTCTGGTGATCCCAGATCCCATGTTTCTTGTCTGCTTGGCTCTGTTAAAACGTGACCCTCTGTCAGCCTGGTGAAAACACTTTTCCTCAGGTGAGCCTGTTACTCAGGCTCTTCGTGTCTCAACAGACTTTTCTGTTCATGTTTGATGTATTTTTGATAGTTCATGTTGTCTTAAATGCTGTTTGTCTCTCTAAAAAAATCTGTGCAATGGCAGGAAAAGCAGTCTTGCGTCTCTGCCTACTTATACGAGGCAAAGAGGTCAGATTGTCTCTGTTACCAGTGAGAGTGAAGAGGAAACATCTGCACTAAAACACCAGAGAATTTCTGTTAAGATGAAGACAAACTCCATGTAAGTAAAGCTCATTAGCAGCTTGTCTGGGTTGATGGTGTCTTCATCTCTGCTGCAAACAACTCTGTCTTCTTTTCCTTTCCCAGTGCTCGCCTTCCTTCCACTGGCCGTTTTGTAACTCGTCGCAGATGTGCAGCTACCTCTAAACTCCCTAAAGCAAGAATCTTCACCCCCAACTCCTCAGATGACTTTACATCTGGTGCATTGCACTTCAGCGGGATCTACCGTCGCTCCAAGAGAAGAAGGGTCCCTCAACCATTTGGTTTGTCTCGTGCAGAAAGCTCGATGAACACCGCAGGGCCGTCCAGATCTACTGCAGTTCCCTTTAGAGAAATATCACTTAATGAGTCAGGGGACCACAGCCTGGGTCCCTGCTCCACAAAGCCCATCTTCTGCTCCACACCTTCAGCTGCCTCCTTTGGCAAACTCTTAAAACCATTTGCCTTCCAGACTGCCACTCCTCAATCTGTATCAGTCAGCTGCATAGACCAGGACTCCCCACCGCAAACCGCATCACTGTCTGAACACTCAGACGAGAAGTTTCAGCGAGGTTCCACAAACCAATCTCTTAATTTATTTACGGAGTCTGAGAGAGAGAGCAGCAGTGAGGTTAGTGAAAGACTGAGCAGAGACTCCCAAACTAAGAATGATGGGGAATTATCCAGTGTAGCTGTTCTCTCTACGGGCTGCGAAAGCAGCAGTCTCTTTGTATCTGCAGCAGGAGGGTTAGAGTGGCTTATCGAAGCTCTGAAGCAGAAATGTCTGAGCCAGAGATGCACGGTTCAGCTAGAGAGATTAGCTTACCTTCCTGTGACCGAGGCTCTGAAGCAGAAATGTCTGCGCCGAAGATGCACGGTTCAGCTAGAGAGATTAGCTTACCTTCCTGTGACCGAGGCTCTGAAGCAGAAATGTCTGCGCCGAAGATGCACAGTTCGGCTAGAGAGATTAGATTACCTCCCCGTGACTCTGCCCTGCAGTCCGACAACTTACTCATCCTGTTTGGAGTGTTCAAGTTTCTGTCCATCGGTTTCAGAGAGTGACATAGCAAAAGGTTCACCATCAGATGACTGTAAGGAGACAGCAAAACTGTCAAACATTAAAGCACACGCAGAGCAGTCAGGATCAGTGATTTATGCTGGTTCAACCCACCTCTCAGACCCCGACAGTGAGCTGGACACACAGTTACTGGCTGGTATAGTTCAAACACAGTCTGCTAGTCAGGAAGTCAAAACAGACATGAACGAACATGTTTCTGTCAAACACTCAGATCCATTACGGAGCATACTGTCATCACAGGTGCCCCTTCAAGGACCTGCTAGGGCCGATGCAGCTCGTCATGAGAGGTCTGTTGATCAAGATGCTAATCGATCTGAAAAGGAGGGAAGTACAGTGTCTCTCAGGAAGTCCAAAGACAGACCAGCAGCTGATTCAGTTGGCCGTCTGAATGGACATGACAGTGATGAAAACGCTACCTCTGGAGTAAATTCCAAAGGTTCCACCAGTTCAGAGCTCACCTCGGGTCAAGAAGGGAAAAACTCCAGTAAAACTGTTTCCAAAAGGAAAAAGGATTCTCTGGCTCCTAAAGAGAAGAAGAGGAGGAGCGTGTTCTCCAACCAAACTGGGACTGCAAGGAAGGTCTGCGTGAGTGGAATGAGCGTAAGTCGCTGGAAGAACAAAGGCTGTGATGGCGGGACGCTCGCATTCGGTACAGCAATCAGATCCAAAGCTGTGGACTGTAGCATCAGTGAGCTGATCTCAGAGCAGCACAATCAACCAACGGTGAGAACAGAAATATGACGGCATCACAACTCTGGTGTTTAATGGTATAGCGGAGGATTTTTCTGAATTTCAGGAATGAACCACCCTCGCCACTTTTTTTGAAAAATGCTCATGTGCAACACTCACAGTTATCCACGTGCACGCTATGTTTTCAAGTTGCTGTCAGCATCACAGAACAGCTCAGTTCTTTGCTCAGTCATTGTTCCTACATCCCTGACAAAGAGCTCCAGAACGCCTCGTATCAGTGTCTTCTGTCTGCTCCCCCCATCCTCATCCTCTTCACCCCGTCGCTCCGGATCCACTGGTTGTTCTCACACACATGACCCTGCCTGCCTTGTGTGACACGCTACACATAAACACCTGAGAGTGTGTATGTGCAGGAAGTAGGGCTGGGTGGTATGGGAAATTTTTCATATCACGGTTGCCCTAGCAGGAAGTAAAAACTATTGTAACCAAGCGTATTCAACCACTTATTATTGATTTGAAATAATGACGGTAGTAGAGCGGGTCAGCCGGTCTGAAATTGGCTGTGTCTTTATTAACACTCTGAACAGGAACTTCCGGGGCAGACTTCAAAATAAAAGCATCAATAGAAAAGTCTCTAACACTATCCTAGAAACGTGCGTGACATTTTATCAGAATGATTGACAGGTAGGTGGACCATTAATCTAGATGATCCACCCAGAAGAAAAATATTCTCCGCCATACCTTTAATCACTAAATGTTTCAACATATGACAGAAGCATGATGACAAGCTGTATTTAATAATCACATTCATCTCTTCTGTAGACTTTTTATTCAGATTTATCTACAGATTGTTTTTCATGGTGCTCCATACTTTAACTCCAACTCAGTATTAATTATGAACCTTTCCACGTCTTTTGTTTTGGAGTTTTGAAAATGAATAATTGGCTGTGACATGGTGGATCTTTCTCATCAGCCTCATGGCTTGATCCTAAAACTGAAGCTGAATGTTAACCCAATAAAACCCTGATGAGGGCGTGGCAGATTTGAAGGAGTTTCAGGTTGGGAATGATTTAAATCTGTGTGTAGGATCTGGGAGCTACAGGGATTTTCTCCACCCCTCTGAGGACAGGTCATCCCCGCCTGACTTCTCTTCTGGCTGATCTCTCGCCAAGCAAACACACCTGGAGCCGACTTAAAGCAGCTCTCTCAGTTCATCGCAAGGGTAACGATCCCTCACTTCAGGTTTTAAATATATAATTCAGTTATGATTGTCCGTGTGATTGATCTGCTTCTTTCTTCCTCCATCCTTAGTACAACTTACTCCGTCAAGTTTTAACCACTTGGCGCGGGGTTCTCCAGTGATAACATCAGAGGATGCCAGCTTCGATCTCTTTGCCACCCCGCTTCGCGCAGCGCTCTTCAGTCACCTCCCGTCACAGAGGCCAAGCCATGGCTCCTCGGTACATCTCACACTACCCGAACCTCAAAAAGCACATCACTGCCACAGAACTTTGACCCGATTCAATCTTTTGCCACAGGATCTATATGAAGAAACAGATCTGTCAGATGCAATGAAGGTTTATGCCGAGTGCGGCCAGCAGCGCCCGCTTCCCTGGGTAGAGTGTATTCTCCCCCGCCGTATGAGGCGTTGTACCAAGATTGGGGAAGGAACGTTTGGTGAGGTCTTCTCCACCACCAGCACTTCAGGAGACACTGTGGCACTCAAAGTAAGTTCATTTGTTCAATAACAGAAAACTCTAAACCACTGAATGATCGTCAGTAAGACTCACAATAAGTGGGTCAACAGCCATGGCTGTAATTCAACCTACAGAAGACATGAGGTTTACACATGGAGTCTATACTGAGTACAAAGTACGGTAGATTATTTTACGCAAGTTATTTTAGTAAATATGTGCATATTCTATTCAGGTAAAGGTTTGGATCAGCTGATGGTCACAGTTGGAATTGGACTGTTAAATCAATCTGATCTCAGAGGAAAGAGCATGTTTACAAAGAATGAACCAAATGTCAATATAATGATACTTTTGTGTTTTCAGATAATCTACATACTGAGATAAAAGTATTAAAAGGTATAATATGTAGAAAATAATGGCTTTTATTTCCAACACCAGGTGACAGTAATGAGCAAAATCATAACCCCGTCACTTCCACTAACCACCACTGGGTGGCAGAAACGAGTATTATTCCTTACGCCCTTGAGCAGCAGCTCAGGAGCTCGACCAAAAACTTTATTATACTAGCTCTAGTGGTGGTAAAAAGTACTACAAGTTTGCCGTTCATATTCATTATTCGAATTAGCCGGACTCTAATTGGCTAACAAACTAGCCTATGAGAGCAAGGTATACTGTTTCCTGCCCCGCTGTGCAGGGCAATGTCAGACGTCGTGTCTTCATGTTTGCTACTTCTTATGCTACAGCTTTTAGCCAGCAGCATGCTAGGCGTGGTTTCTCAGAACTCTGGTGTTATTGCCACCTGCGTAGTTTGAGAGATTAAAACTGAAAGAGAAGTTGTTGACCTGTTTTCACACCCACTATGAAGGTAAGAACACCTGTGGAGCTAAAATATTCAACAGAAACCTCAGAAAAAATTATTTTAATGGAAGGGCCTCTTTAAAGCAGAAAAGGAGACATTCATCTTCTGTTTGCACATGATCACGTGGATTTAGAACCTCAGAAGAACGTGTTCTCGCTTCAGACTTTTTGTTTTGTTTTCAGATCATTCCAGTAGAGGGAAAACAGAAGGTGAACGGAGAGGATCAGAAGACCTTTGGAGAGATTCTCCATGAGATCATTATCTCAAAGTAGGTGGTAATCAGAGTGTATTTGCTGGGATACTGGAGGTATTATGTGATGCATCATAATGAAACCTCTTCAAGATAGTCAGCACTAATGAGTTGTGTTGCTTTGTTTGCTACCAGGGAGCTGAGCAGCCTGAAAGGGAAGAAGCAGAACCAGACTCACGGTTTTATTGGTCTCCATGAGTGAGTTTTGTTCTTTTCTCTGTTTGCTTGTTAGTCTCAGTGTTGTTGTTATGTACCAGTAACTTGTTTATTGTTCCCTCACAGCCTTCACTGTGTTCAAGGCTGCTACCCTGCAGACTTCCTGAAAGCCTGGGATGCTTTTGACCAACGTAAAGTCTCAGAGAACGATAGACCAGGTTGGTGATAACCAGAGAGGGTTGTTGTGTTAACATGTTATATGACTCTGTGTTAATAAACATACAGTATAACTTCATGCATCACATGCACAGAAACATGTTCCCTATGGGCATCACTAAAACTGTTGTTTACTTAACAGTAATAAAATTGTCCACCTGAGGGCAGCAGATGTGTAAGATTATATACAGCTTTTTGAAGAACTAGTTCTACATTTAGTGTTATAAGGTTAAATAGACCCTTTTTAATGTACCATGCAGTCTGTTTTTAGTTTGTTTTATTTTGTGTTTTCATGTAGATTTCTTTGAAAACGATCAGCTGTTTATCATCCTGGAGTTTGAGTTCGGAGGCATCGATTTGGAGAACAGCAACGGAACAGTAAGAACAGAGTAACACTTTGCAGTCTGTTCCATCTACATGAACAATGAGATGAGCTCCTCCCAGTTTTAAGTCCCGCCTCCCCCGTGTAAATGAATGGAACATTCTGAGCCAAAAAATACAACTCAGAAATATTTGATTATTTGCTTCTTTTTTATTCACTTAGTTCTGACCTTGCTGCTGCATATTCAGATATTTATATTTCAAATACTTTTAATAATTTGGTTTATGCTTAAGAAACACGAGATTATGTGCAGGTGAGTGGGCGGGACTTTCAGCACCACGTCGCTAGTGCTCAGTTTCTGTGTTCTTTTTTTTGAACAGAGGAAGTAGGTGTCGATGCTGCGTCCCCATATTATTAATGTCTGTAACAAAACCTTCAGGTTACTTCGCTCGCTGTTGCAGCTTCACTCGCTGTGATGACGTGCTCAAATATTTGTGCAGAATCGGATCCATCTTTACAGCCTAATTTAAGTTTTTGTGCAAATGTTCCTGTTTAGAAATGTTTGCAGTACTTGACTGGTGTTTTTTGATTTTTTGTGTTCAGTTGGCATCTGTAGGAGTCGCAAAGAGCATCCTTCACCAGGTCACTGCTGCGCTGGCCGTCGCTGAGCAGGAGCTACACTTCGAACACAGGTGTTACCTGAGACCGCGTCCGTGCATCTTCTCCTGAATGAGCTTTTTGTCTGACATTTCTGGAAACGTTTTCATCCACACGACAACGCAGAACACGCACCAAAACCAGACTGATCTCTGCGTCATTGAAACTCAATCTTTTATTTTAGAATTACTTTATTTATTCACTAAATACAAACAAACGTTTATAAATGTAAAGTTCTTGGATCTTTTTCCAGCTGAGAGTAATGAAACTGTTCCTGTCGAGAGTTTTTATTCTCATATACTATCTCCAAACTTTTGACTGGTCGTGTATATGTGAGCAGTTTTAACATGTGTTGTTAAATTATTTGCATCTTGTAACAGTTTGTGGGTTTATTTCAGGGACCTTCATTGGGGGAACGTCCTGGTTAAAGCCACCAAGCAGAAAACAGCTGACGTCGTTCTCAATGGAACGTCTCACTGTGTGGAGACCAAAGGCGTGTTGGTCCGCATCATAGATTATTCTCTCTCCAGACTAGAAATTGGTCAGATTTCTACTTTTCCTTTAATCCTACTCCTAATGTAAACATTCGGTTCTGAATGGCCCGTTTTTACACTCTTACTACGTGATTTTGGTCAAATCAACCAGAACGGAACCTGTTTTGTTTCCTCAGATGATCTGACTGTGTCATGTGACATCTCAAACGACGAGGAGCTCTTCATGGGTCAGGGAGACTACCAGTTTGATATCTACAGACTAATGAGACAAGAGAACGGGTCAGTATGTTGCTTTTGACTCCTAGTTGTCTAGAATGTGGCGTTTATAAAAGTTTATGACTTGTTTAGTTTTTCGAAGATGTTTCTCCTTCCAGATCCTTCTGTTCTGATCCTGGTTGGAAGTTTCATGTTTCTAAGTTGATTGATTTGTTTATTTTTTAAAGAAACAACTGGAACAACTACCACCCTCACAGTAATGTTCTGTGGCTCCACTACCTGTGCTCCAAACTGCTTTCTATGAAGTACCGGAGCAACAGAGGGAAGGCTGCCGTGGAGACGCGCAAGCAGCTGACTGGTTTTAAAGACAACATCCTCCAGTACCGCTCGGCGACAGAGATGCTGCAGAACTGCACCATGTTTCAGTTACATTAAACACAGACGGCCTTAAATTTACTTCCAATATAGAAAAATACTCAGGATTTGTTTGTATTTCCTGGTTGTACAGATGAATATTATCAGTGTTTAGGTATGTAATAAATATGAAAATGAAATGTTTTCATACAGCTAAAGTACTTGTTTTGGTTTTTATTATATTGTGAGAAATCTGCTTGAGTTGAGTTCAAAGTCAACAAACAGCTTGATAAGAAACAAACACTGTTTCTAGACTCTTTTCTCCCTTTTTGTTTTTAAAGAGATAAAAATGTAAATATAAGTTGCTTTAACAAAACTTTTACAGAAAACAAAAACCCCAAATCACCTCCATGAAACTCAAACGTGAGCACAACAATAAAACATTTGGTTGTTTCTTCTTATTTTACTCTAAATGGTCATATTTTTAAATAAAGGTTTTATGAGACATGATAATAGAAACCTTTCATTTGTTAGATTGTTTTTCTCCATTTTCTTTCTTCAGTCCCATTTTTTATGTGTGTTCATCTTTTAATGCCTGATTGACTTCCTGTCGCTCAACGCGTCCCTGTCGAGCCACAACTGGACATTTGAGGACATTTAGGAGGTGCTCAGATTTATTTGTAAATTAAAGTTGAATTACTTCATGATGAATATAATAGGTCCTGAGATTAAATCAGATTATTTAACCCCAGATTGACTCATAGGAATATTGTTGAACTGGTTCTGATCAGGTGCTCGGGGTTAAACTATTACTGCAAGCAACACTTTAGAAATACATTTAAAAGATAAAATAAAGTTGGCAGAGGCTTGTCTTTGTTCTCTGCATCACAACTTCCTATTTTCTCTTATGGCGCCTCCTGCAGGTCAACAGGAGGAGTTTAAGTATCTGTTGGTCTTGTTTACCAACGAGGGCAGAACGTGGCAGCATCAGCTGTGATGAGGGAGCTTTTCTGATCGATCTATATTCCAGTCGTCGTCCAAAGACACAAGCTGAAGGGAACGACTGCAAGCTTCATCCACAGAGTGGCTGGATTCACTCTTCATGAGAGGGTGAGGAGCTCAGAGTGGAGTCACTGCTCCAACAGGAAAGGAAAGGATGTCCTCTACACAGCTTCTAATGGAGGTATAGACTATATAGAGATTATATCTCACAGCTGGTCAGGAAACACCTCGGTGTCCCTCTGGATGAAGTAGAAATGATGGAAGAGGAGTGAGAGGTCTGAGCATGTCGGCTTAAGCTGTTGCCTTGGTAACCTGGTTCAGGATGATGGATGGAAGATCGGTGAATAAACTCAATTAGATGGACTCGTGTGAAGCAAATGAAAGCAGCTAATAAGAAACTTGCACGGTTTAGATAAGCAACAAAGAAGTGCTTACAAAAACAAAATACATTTATTCAACTTTTCATCAAGATTATCATACATTTTTGCATTGAAACAAACTTCAGTTTGGTTGGGTGAGACGTATACGTGTCCGTTTTCATGTCGACTGAATATGCTGAACACGTCAAAACTTGGAGACACTTGGTTGTTTTTGATCGAAAACAAAAACAAAGAAAATCAACTTGCATGTAATAACAATTATGACGGGATTAGAATAAAAGTTGTATTTAAAAAAGGAAGACTGCCTTATTAAAAAAAAAAAAAAAAAAAAAAAAAAGAAGAAGAAATACACACACATGAGATTTCAAGGTGTATGGATAAGATCCGGCAGACTTATGTTCTCAGAAGAGGTCAGGCATGTGTTGAGAAGCACTTTTTGGTTGAACTTTGAGGCAATGTTTGAAATGGCCTTGCTGGTGATGAGCCCATAAATACTGTAGGTTGATGTGCTTTCGTCTGTTTGTGTGTGTGTGTGTGTGCGTACACAGGTGTGCTTTCTGTTTCTTCTGGAAGCAGTCTTGATAAGAAGCGATGGATTGTATATGAGATGTACTTGCAGCAGCTCTGTGTGTGTGTTTAATGTGTATTTGTGCTTAGAAGGAGAAGTATTTGGTGAACCACTCCTGCTTCAGCCCTTCTGTCCCCCTCGGCTCCAGATACGGGCCCCTATGAAACACAGGAAACACACGCTGATCTGTTACATCACAACAAATATCAGTATGTTCAAACTGCCAGATGCTGGTTCATATATCAATTATCTAAAGCCTAATATTTGCCATAAACTGGCAAACATTTTTTCATTTTTAGTTCCATAGATTAAATCGTACATCTTTAAAAAGGAAGTGATTCATTGATAGATTTGATACAAAGGTAATCCATCTGAAAACATTTAAAATCAAGATCACAATATGGAAGGAAGGAATAAAAACCCCCTGCAGTATCAAAACACAGGCTCATGTGAGGGAGGGACGTCGCACATATGGCAGGTTCCAAAGGAGGCGTGTTTGTTATTGTTAATCAGCTGATGAGCATCATGTTTAATCCAGATGAGATGCTTTTTCAAGAGAAAGCAACAAACACAGTCATTATCCAGTTGTTGATGGAGTTTTTCAGTTTGTCCGTTAGACATTGGATGAAAACTCAAAGTA
The DNA here is from genome assembly GCA_006937955.1 of Pachypanchax playfairii. NCBI lineage: Eukaryota > Metazoa > Chordata > Actinopteri > Cyprinodontiformes > Aplocheilidae > Pachypanchax > Pachypanchax playfairii. The sequence goes on from SSNP01000072.1 coordinate 525,499, forward strand.
AGATTCTTTTAGAAAACAAGAAATGTACGAATTAACGACCCAACCTGACTGTCAAAAACTCATAAACTCATAAATCCACACTTGATATTGATAGTATTATCTTCATAGTGAGGCAGACCTCGAATAAAAAAGATTAAATTGGTTATCCACTTATTCTACCAAGTGACGAACATAATCCTAATCTTTAAAATAAAAGTTCAAAGGCAGTGAGGGATGTCATTAGAAACAAAACATCTGACGCGGGACTTTGAAAGCTGCGTCTCCAGGTGGAAAGACATCAGCCTTCCAGAATCCACAGACAGTTCAGTGTCAAATAAGTCCTGGATCAGAGACGAGTGTGTCACTGGAATCAGACAAGGTTTCAGCCTCTGAAATGTTATGGTAACAAGGAGACACCTTGAGGCAATTAGGACCACCATGATGGCCCGTGTGAAGCTAAGACCTTCACCTATTTGTCTCGACCCTCATTCTATCTGATCGGTAGGCTGCACCAACCAGTTGAAGGCCAAGATCAAAGGGTAAAGAGGGATGTTGAACACATGGAAACAGGATTCCCAAACAGCTATTAGGTTTATTGGTCTAATGCACAATCTCTCACCATCCAGCCAGTTGGCTTCCAGTGAGGTCAGAGTTTAAATAAAGTCTCCTGGTTTAACAAAAGAGTGGACAAACTGCTTCTCTTGTTTTGTTCTGACAACAGAAACATGACTTCATATCGGTTGCGTGGGTTTTCCTAAGCTAACAGTGGACAGGAGCACAACCTGTTGGACACCTAAAACCCTGAAGTTAAGACTGAACACCACCTCCAGGAGTCTGACGTGAACTTCTCACATACTCTCGCTCCAAATCTAAGACTAAATCCTATAATCAGTTCAAGGAGACATTCTTTTCCAAACAAAACAATGTTTTTCTTGTTCCTGCCTCTCTGATCTAGTTAATGGTCTGTCAGAGTTTCTCAGTCTTCCTCGGTGCAGGTTCAAAGATCTGGCAGCCCAGTGAGCAGGAGTAACATCTTTGCTCTATAGCAGTGATGTGGGAGCTAACAACAGCCACTCTCTATCTCTCTGTGAGTCAAACAATGCCCTGAAGCTCTGACTGCACTGGGTGACGAAAGCTCTGCAAGTCATAGGAAGAACGCTGCGGCCTGCAGAGGTGAGGAGTTCACCCTGCATGTTTTTTAGGAAACTCGGTTGGGAACGAACCCTGGAGAGGTGTCGGTCCTGATGCTGAAGAGGGTCTCCTGTAACTTTAAACCAACGAGGACATGATTCACTCGTGCCTTTTGCACCAATGCACCCACACACAGTACAGTTCGTCTCTATTTCATTTAAATCCTCCTTTTATTTTTATTTTTTCGGTTCATGCATGATAATGCAGTTAATGTTGACAAGTTATCTTTAAACAACGGAAACACGAGCTTTTAAAAGCTGAAGGAAACACGTAATCGTCATACCTGATTGATTGGCCCTGGAAGTATGTGTGTGGCTCCTGGCAGGAGGGGGACACGTATCGGATGCCCGTCTGAGGTGAGGGGCAGACGGGGAGTGGAGCAGTTGGCGCCGGCGTGGGAGGGATGCAGGAGGTGCGGGATCTGGTGGATCGAGTCAGGGAGGGAGAGGAATGTTGGCTGAGGGAGAGGGAGGTGTGTTTGTGTGGAAGAGAGGAGGTGGAGTAGTGGGGAGAAGTATGTAGATGGGAGCTGGACTGGTGGGGGAGGGTTGAGGAGGAGTGTGAATGGAAGGAGGAGGAAGACGAGGTGGAGGAGGTGGAATGAGGAAGGAAGATGCTTCTGTCGTAGGCAGCAGCACTGGGGATGCTGGTGACACAAGGAGGTGACTCCACACCCTTTTTCTATCAGAAAAGCAGATTCACATACAGGAAAAATATTTGTAAGAGAAATTTAGGAATAAACAAATTTTAACTCAAAATCTGTAAAACTTATTGACATGTCAATCAGCTGTAGTGGCCGTCTTCAATGGAGTCTGACTCCAAAAGTAAATCAGTTATAAATCTAGATTTCATTTTTACTTCCTGAAAGTTTCTCTAGAATCTGTCCTGATGTGCATTAGATATTTTAACAACAGACAGGTTGACCCTGGTAGTTATTGACCCTGGTAGTTAATGACCCTGGTAGTTATTGACCCTGGTAGTTAATTACCCTGGTAGTTAATGATGTGAGCTGTTCGTGTGTTGGGACTGATTCTCAGCTACAACTACGCTAAATCTTATCTGCATAAACTGACTGTAAAACTTGAATTTATCTGTAAAACATCCTGATTTGAAACAATTTTATATTTGCAGCCACTGATTAGCTGATGCAGGTGCATCATAAGTAAACAAAGTTCTGTTTGACTAACAAAAAAACAGCAATTTTACACCAACAAGATGATTCCTGGAAACTTTGAATTAAGTTTTTGACATTGGATTTACTCCTTATAGAAAAAGTTCACGTGTAAGTGAATGTTTTCATTTGCCAAATCTAAATTAGACTAAAAGTGGAGTAGAAGTTCTCTTAGTGGGGCACCATGTGCCAAAGACAGAGCAGCAAGCTGTCAGGTCAGAGAGCTCGAGCCACAAAAACAAATTTTGGCTTCGACTCAGAAAATCTGGCAGTCTGGAACGAGGCACTGGCTCGTGAATGCATTACACGCATGAGCTGAACTGACAAACTCACCCTCATGGTCGGCGTGACGCTCCCGGGGCGGGATTTGCTGTCACGGAACCTGAGGGGGCTGTTGTCCCCGGCGTTAGGAGGGTGGAGCTGCAGCTGATGTCTCTCATCCTGCAGGGAAGGAGGAAGAAGGACTTTCTCTGAACACAGTTGGTGTTATTTGTGTATTTTTGTTACGTCTGGAGGGCGCACTTGTTTGCTAATCTGCCACATGTCACACAGATGGCGCACGCAGCACCTTGTCAGAGGGTATTTTATTAAAATGCAATTTTCTCAAATGACCGCACAATAACAACAAACACTGTACCCATTAGTGTTAACAGGTTCCAGGTGTCACAACATTTAAATTACTCGACTATTTGCATCACCTTTATCCTCTGATGAGCTTCTTCTTTCCTATGACTCAAATAAACTGTTAGATTGTTTGATACACTGTGTTTGGATTCTGCTGTAAAGCGAAAGTTAAAAAACAGAAAACTCAAATAATTCTGCAACAGATTTCACATCATGGAGTTTAATGGTAATGGTTTTAATGGTTTTAATTTCATCAGCAGGAGGACGTCTCTGTAGCTCCACGTGACATAAAAGGGTTTGAATTAACGAGACGCATCAGCAGCTGAAGTTTCATGACTCCTCAGCAAACTAAATCTAGCTCACGGGTGTTGTGTGTAATACGGCTTCAAAGCCGAACATCATCATTAAACCTCCGAGGAGGATATCTTCATAGTAATTTAGCTCAAAACCTTTAATTAAATCATTATTTCTTAAACACTGCTAAGAGATTTCAGGAAAAAAGAAAAACTGAGAAATGTGACTATTAGGCAGAAAAGTGACACGACTCACTAGAAGAGAAGTTGCTGCCTTGGAAATGTCACACTCTTTTTTTTTTTTTTCGCTGCCTTTTCAAAAGTGTCATGGACAGAAATGGTGAGAAAAAAATTCAACCATGACACTGATGTTATTCATGCTTGTTAACAAAAGGAGACAGAATGTATGAAGCCTCATACTAACTGTGGTAATAAGCACATTTAAACAATACTTCTATATTTATGTGGATTTGATTCTATAGTTATTTTGTTTTGTTGATGCAGAATCGACACCAGGCTTGGGTTTAATAATATAAATGAACCGATGCAACGCTATGGCTCCATTAGAGCTTTACTCTTAAATGTTTAAAGTTTATATATATAATCTATTTATCTACTAAACTTCCTGCAGTTTGAACAGCACACAAGCATCTGTGCTTCCCACAGACATCATGTAATCAACACCAGGCAGCTCCACCTTCTTCTGTTGACATTGTGAAGCTGCAATATCCTGTTTACAGGTGTTTCTATAGACACGGAGCAGAAAGTCTCACCTACTAACCTGCACACAGCAACTGTGTTTAGGTTTGAACAAAAAAGTCTCTGAGATGGTGTTGTTCAGTCCTGGTGAGCAAATTCTATTCCCTGCATGTTTTCAATGTGTCCCCACACCTGGTTACAGTTAATAGCTGATTAACAGGTTCCTAATGAGCTGCAGTCATCTGAAGCAGGAAAACATCTAAAATATATAAAACTGAGAAACATTGTTCAGACGTACGATCACATAGACGTGGTACAAACACCAATTAATCCTCATCTGGGATTTAAACATACCTTTTAGAGAGATTTTGCAAATAAACAGGTTTTTCATTTTGTATAAAATGTTGTTGTATTAGTTAAATCAGGTGATCTTTCTCTTTTGTAAAGGAGAAATAATGAGTGACTTCTCACCACTAGTCGTTTGATGAGCTGGTCTCTCTCCATCAGTCTCTCCTGGAGTCTCCCGAGCTGCAGGTCGTCACATCGGGGCTCCCTCCTCCTGCATCGTTCCTCCCGCTCACGCAGTCTGCAGGTAAATCACACAGATACACCTTCCTTCACACACCTGCGCTGATCTTCTCGCTTCAATCTGTGTCTTCTACTCACTCGTTCTCCAATGCCACTATTCGAGCTTGCAGGTGGTTCTGTGCACTGCTATACTCAGACACCAAACTCTGCATCTCCTTCTTGTGCTCCCTCCTGAGCTCCTCCACCTCCTCTCTCCTCTTCTCCTCCTCCCGTTCTTTCTTCTTCTCCTCGCTCATCTCCTCCTCCTTTACATCATCCTCTTTCCGCTCCTCCCAGTGTTTCTGAGACTCCTCCAGTTTCTCCATTTCCACCCTCAGTTTCTCCACTTCCTCCTTCAGACGTTGTGCTTCTTCCTCCAGCTGAGCATCTCTCGTCTTCTTCACTTCTGTGCTCTCCTCTTCTTTCTCCTCGGCCTCTGAGTTCTTCTTCACTACTCTGGGAAGGAGACGCACAGGAGATTTTTCTCTTGATACACAAGAGAAAAATGGAAACGCTGGGCACATCATATTTAAAACAATAAAACAAACATTAAAAGGTACAAATACTAAATGCTCTATGCATTTGGGCTAGAGAACAAAACAAGCACAAATGCAGAGACAACTTTTTCTATTGTTTTATTTTGACTCAGCATAGCAGAGCTAGATTTCTATCATACTGCCGATCAAGTTCTTCTCATTGATCAAAGTGACTAACAGATTGAAATTTCTAGTGCAGCTCAAAAGTAGTTTATTTCTGACCAGTTTGACCTTAAATGTTTAGCTGAGTTTGATAATAATTTGATAATAATGCATTTTCTTAGTGCAGCCAACATGTGGTGTGCCTCAGGGACGTGTACTCAGACATTTCTGTTTGTTAGCAAGATCATTTAAAAAACTCTTGTTGGCTTTTAATGAAATTTTCAGGAAAGGTCAGAAATGGCCCAAGGAAGAAGTGAGTAGATTTTTGGGGGGGACTGAGACGCTTAATGGAGGTTTGAGCGCTAAGTGATCTTTTAGTAATAACATCTGTGTGCATGTGTTTTAATTTGTCAGACGGGGAAACATTTCCTGAAACATTGGATTAACTGTCTACAGTCAGCCTTGCCTTTTTATTTTTTCTTTATAAAATATGAGCCACTGGATGGATTTTAAGCAACTTTCAGAAACTTGTCGTTACAAACATCTACAGCTGATTAACCTCTGGAGTCAACCCAATTCCAACATGCTCAGGTTTATCAAATATTAATAACAGTTTTCAAATTTGATGGGAAATGACAATCATGTACCGGATGGCAGGAAATTTAGTGGGAAGTTATAATCAAATATGTTTCCTATTCAAAGCTTTTTAATTATAGGGACTTACTGTTTGTGATCTCTGTACTCGCACCTGATTGTACAGTGAACATCTTTGTATTTAGAGACAATCAATTTCAATATGTTTGTTAAACATGCTGGGAAATGTCCCTTATTTTCTCACATTTCTTAACCTAAAACGTCAGAACTTTAATCAAAAAAGAAATATTAAATAGCTGCAGTACTGAGGAGTGTCATTAGTTCCGAATCAGCATATTAACTTTTCCTACCGATCCTTCAGTTGTTTCTTCAGTGCTGCATTTTCCCTCTGCAGCTCCAGCATGGCACAGCGACTCTCATCCAGCTGTCGCTCAAACACCTGGTTCTGGTTCTGCTGCTTCAAGTCCTTCACACAGATAATTTCCTCTGTCAGTGTTTGCATCAGGGGCTAGATTCAGGTTTCTGCTTTTAACGTGCTTTGTATCATCCTGTGTCGGCTCAGACCTCCAGCCACAGAGGATTTCATTGATATCAAGTATAATTACAGCAGCTATAAGCCTGTGTGATTTACTTGAACCCAGAGGGAGAATAAATCAGCACGTGCATGCCCTAATACAGAGATAAAGTGAGTCTGTGTGTTTGTGCACATAGCAGGATTAATATTCAGAACTGTGGTTGATGCAGGATGTGACACCTGTTGTAGAGCCATCATCTGTGTGTGTGCTTCTAGTTGGGCCTGCAGGTCCTCTATCTGCTGCATGTGTCTCTGGGTCATCTGTCGGCTCCACTCGGTGTGCTGCTGGGTCATCTCTGCACGCTGCTTGTCTGAGTTCACACACACACATATAGACACAAAACACAGACAGAAAACAAAATCCGTCTGCCCCACCGTTACAGGTACCCCTCTGCTGTTTCCATGGTGAACTGTAACCATGGTGATACCGTTCAGTGTTGAATTTGTAATCTCGGCAAGCACAGTGCTGTGTGTGTGCTCATTTGCTCATTTTGTTCATACAGCTGTTGTTGCTTTGCACTGACTGTGTTTCTGCCTGTGTGTACTTGAGCTCTTCAGTGTTTGTGTTAATGTGTGTGTTAATGTGTGTGTGTGTGTTACCGAGCTCCAGGTTGTGCATTGTCTTGAGTCTGTTGATCTCAGACAGCAGATCTTCCTTTGCTTGTCTCTCCACCGCCTGCAGCTCCATGGCATGAGTTTGTCTCTCCTCTGCCAGCGACTGTGTTTGAGGCTCCTAAAACACGTTTATTTCTGTCGTTATTTGATGTTTAACCTCAGCTGTTTTCTTAAAGGCTACAATATCGTGCAAGCATGATATTTTCTAATATCTGCCCATATGTATGGAGCTTAAACATGTACATGCTTCCATTCACAAAAAAAAAAAAAAACACTATGTTGCTTTTTCACTGCAACACTTTAATCAAACCTGCTAAATTATTCATCACAGAGAAAATCTGGGAGGCAGTGCACATACAGTAGGACTTATCAGAATGTGTGTGTGTACCTGCAGCAGATCCCTCAGTTTCTTGTTTATCTCCTTGGTGTCTTGGACCTCTTTTCTCAGTCTGTCAATCTCAGGGTTGCCATGGCAATCGTCTCCTTGTCCTGCCTTCTTTTTCTCCACCTCCATCGGTGACAGATCAAGAGCAAAGTATTTTAAGGCTCCGTGAGCATGAGATGATGACTTTGCAGTAATAATTCATTGTATTGCTGTGAGACTTGAGCTTAAATAAATAAAGCACAGACTTTTTGTGGATTCAAACGTAAAGAAATAATTGAGAGAAGTTAATTCCATCTTTAACGGTTTGACTTTTCTAAGAACTGTTAAGTCTGTATTTGTTTTCAGCTGTTCAAGCAGAATGTTATTAAATAAGTGTAAAAACAAGCCTGCAGAAGCATGATGAATTATTTTAGTGATGTAGTCGGTGATGCAGGCTCACCTGCACTTGCAGCTCCGATATCTGGGCCTGCAGCTCCTCTTCTCGGTCCTGCCACCTCTGTTCGCTCTCGGCGACCGCTGCGTTCATCTCGATCCTGAACTCGGCTCTGAGACGGTCCTCACACTCTGCCCTGGAAACACACATCAGAAACTGGTTACAGGATCACATAATATTCATTATTTCTCCTGTTATTGTGTCTTTTTTGGATTTTTTATGTTCATAACATGATTTTTAAAAAAATAATTACTAGAGATTTGATTTCAAAAGAAGGGACCTGTACATTTCCAGTTAACGGTGTTTAGTGTGTTGCTTGTGGCTGATTGGAAAGATTTCAGTATAATTAAACAAATGTAAATTAAATTTGCATCATAATCAGTAATCATTGACAAAAAGGCAGAATCTTTTCATGTCCCAGGTCAGACAAAGTTTATCTGATTTATTTTCTGTTTATGTACCAACAGTATGACTGACACTGATTTATTACTGCTGCTTAATTCTTGAGATGAACCATGCTTCATATGTGAAAAGCCTCAGCACTGATGAGTTAAACGAACAGAGATCCACCTGATGCGATCCTCGGTCTGTCTCTGGTTCTGCTCCAGAAGACTCCTCTCCGTGTTCATTCGGCTCTGTTCCAGGACTTTTTCCTCCAGCCGATGCTTGTCAGCCCTTAGGGATGCGATCTCCTTCTGCTGCCTGTCCCGCTGCCTGTCTGCCTCATCTTGAACCCGAGCCAGTCGACTCCGAGCCTGATGGAGCTCTTCCTCCAGACGGGAGCGCTGTGCTCCACGTGATGCCGCCACTTCTGGGGGCAACTTTTCTTTCTTGTCATTTTGTTGGACCATGGCCTCCAACCTGCAGATCTAAGAGCACAGAGACATCTTACTTCTTTTTAGAATACTTTAATGTCATACAGCAATAACACACACTTAGTTACTCCTGACCTCTGTGGTGGCGTCCGTCACTTTTGTCCTCAGCTCCTCTCGTTCCTTCTCAAACTCAGCGCGAAGCTCCTCGGCAGCCTTCCTCTCCTCCTCCAGACGAGCACACACCTGAAACCCCAAACATCAAACTAAATCAAAAACTGAAAAAGTAAAGACTCTTATGATTCATTTTTAAATCTTTTTTTTTTTAATTTTTTTTAATTATTATTTGAAAGGGGAGCCAAAAATACCCAGAGTTCATCTGTCACTCAGCTGCCTTCAGCACAGCTGTTTCTGTGAGCAGGGACAGCTGTGCTGTAGGATGAAAGGAACCATTATGACTTGTAGCAGTTTGTTCCTGCATCTAAAATAATTAAATCTGAAATCTGTCTAAAGCTGACGCGGAAATGATTAATGTATTCAGTTGAACAGCAGTCTATTTTTAAAGTGTTGATCAAAGAGCACATAATGGAAAAAAACTGTCTCGCTGGTCCAAATGACATTAAAAAGAAGCTTTTCTTTGGACTCAAATACTGAGTCAAACAGTTTACAATAACTATAATAAACTCCTCCCCCTGTGAGATTGGCTGACCTCTTGGTTGGTCTTCCTCTCCGAACTCAGAGCCTCTTGAACGCTGTTTAATTCAGCTGCGTGCCTCCTCATCACCTCCTCTATCGCCTTCCGCACCTGCTCCTTCAGCCGCTTTCTGTCCTCCTCCGCCTTCTCCAACAACCTCTTCTTCTCCTCCTCCAGCTTCTTCTGCACATTGGCTCTCTCCATCTCAACCTGCTCGATGTTCTTGTCCAGCTGGGAACGAACGCGAACCCTCTCGACCTCCAGTTCCTTGCGCAAGCGGTCCACCTCTTCCTCTTTTTCTCCCCTCAGACGCTCTTTGATCTCCTCCACCTCCTTGTGCAGCGCCTCTTTTTCCTCGTCTCGCTCTCTACGTAGTCTGTTTCTCTCCTTTTCAATGTGACCCTTTTCGTGCTCTCTCTCTTTCTGCAGTCTTTCCTTCTCTTTTTCCATCTCCTTCAGCAGTTTGTCTCTTTCATCATCCGCGTGCTTTTGGATGCGACGCAGCTCTTCTGTTTGGGCTCTCACCATCTCTGAGCGCAGACTGGACAAGGCTTCAGCGTGCTGTAAACACAAACACATGCAGGTCCATCAGATGCATCTCTATTACAGCTTGTTTCATGCTTATCTGGCGTATTACCTGTCTGATCTGGCGGGCGTGGTCACTGTTCCGGCCGCTGCTCTGCAGCTCCAGCTCTCGGTTCCTGCTCTGCAGACGACTGACCTGACTCCTCAGCTCCTCCACTTCAGCACACACACACACTTCACACCCCCCACGATTCAGCAGCTCCTCTAACAGACACACAAAACACACACTGTATAAACACTCTAAAGGGCTCATTTATAAATACATACACAATGTAATTAATCTGTTATAAATAACAGAGGACGAGGAGCTGCAGCAGTGCAACTCTGGCCCAAATGGAAATGATCACAGGTGCAAATAAACTGTGAGAAAAACACGTCTTATTATTCTTGTAGATTTTAAGGATTTATTAGTTTGTGCAAAACGGAGGTACGGAGTTCATTTATAGGTCAAAAACTGTGATAATCAATTAAAAAAACATAATCTGGCTGATTGTGTTTGTATTGTCAAATGTGGTAAAGGTGTTCACAGACTACCAGCTTCATTAAAGATGATCAAGGCTTCAGCGTGCTGTAAACACAAGCACATGCAGGTCCATCAGATGCATCTCTATTACAGCTTGTTTCATGCTTATCTGGCGTATTACCTGTCTGATCTGGCGGGCGTGGTCACTGTTCCGTGGTCACAAGACAAATCTGAACTCATTTAGGGCGTATCCATGTTGGTAGTTTTAACAGTGACTGAATAAAGAATTGTGTTGGTTTTTTTAAAGGATTTTGGACATTTAAGGCTTTACATGAATCCTGTCTGTCACCAGGATCATCTTCTGTTAAAAAAAACATGGCGTTATGGTTGTTTTTGGTCAAATCTTGAAACATCTGGTGTAATTTGTTTCACAATCGTCGTGCGTGTTCTGAATGACTCTCAGCTACTCTCCTGTTTATTACTGCATATTATCCCTTTGATTCTGGGATTAGACCAACCTCACAGATCAATTTGAATGTTTTATATATGCTTTACTGTTTTATATAATTCTTTCTTACCTTATACACAATGACCTTTAAGCCTGTAATAAGATACTCTGACAGACATTATAGACAACATCGTCATATGGGGATTCATTTTTGAGAGTTTTTATAGTATTTAGAAGAGAAAAAGAAACAAAGATGGGAACTAGTCGTACCAAAATAAAACTACTAATAATTAGATCTCTAAAGAGAAAAGGCTCAAATTGAACTTCTTTCTTACGCAGTTCATAACACTGAAAACTTTTTGCGTTGACTGAGCACCATGACAATTTGATGAAGTTGTTTGCCTCCACAGGGGTTTAATAATGCATGAATTACGAGAGGCTGTTGCATTATTGGTGTACATTATAGTGGCAGGAGGCGAAAACTTAATTAACGTTGAGTCTGAGTGAAAAATGGTAATGTACCGACCGAACAGAGCTGAGTTTGTTTTTCCTCCTGTGCAAAGAGGTAGATGGTCTCTGAGCAGCAGGAGGAAAAATGTTTTCCAGGCTGAGACCGTCACTCTCAGTGGGAATAGTAAAGGCCTTCCTGGATTTGATGTGGTCCACAGAGGACATGAGCCACACCCAGACCACCACTTGGCTCCGCCCCCAGATGAGAGGCAGCGTGAAGGGACTACCTGCTCTGCTTTGCAGCTCATCTTCCTGCAGCAGCAGCCTCTCCTTGGCAACCGCCAGCTCTTCCTCCGCCCGTTTGGCCACGCCCTCAGCTTCCAGCATGCGTTTCCTATCCAGCTCCAACTCCTCCTCCAGATCCTGGAGGTTAGTCGACACAGGGGAAATGATTTTAACAGGTAAGAAGAAGAAGAGGGGAAAGAAAGCTAGTTAGATAAAAAGAAAGGGGGTTGAAGAATGAAATGTGGTGAGTCAGGGAACTCTTTTGCCCAGTTATGAGCCTTTAATGGTCTGCTGTGAGGGCTTATGTCAGCTTCGTGCCAGCTCTCGAAGGGCTTCTTAATGCTCGTGCGTGAGGTGGTAATGGTGGTGGTGCAGCGAATCTATCCGGCTCAAACTACTCATTAGCAGTTAGTTGGCAGAGGGAATAGCACTCAGGGAGGGCAGCATGTGGTTAGCCTAGCATGACCCCTTTCCCAATAACACAATCATTAGATGGTGACATGAAGCTCAGGAAGCTGCAGCGTTTCATTTTATTTTCTCTTCTCACAGTTTTTAGTTTAAAGACGAGTGGAATCTTTATTCGTATGTGTTTGTACCTGTATTCGCTCCTGCAGTTTCATTGTGTTTCTCTTGCTCTCAGCCAGTCTCTCTAAGTGACTTTCCACTTCTGCTTCAGCCCGTTTCACTCGTTCTCTCAGAGCGCTGTGCATTCCCTTCTTCTCTTCTTCCTCCCTCTCTTCCCATCTCTGTCGCTCCTGCCTCCACTCCGCATCTATTTTCTTCCTCATTTCATCTTTCTCCTCAGTTAGATCGTTCAACTTTTGCTCCCACCGCTCTCGCTCTTCTTTGACTGCTCGTCTCCTCTCCTCCTCTGCATGTTCCCTTTCCTCCTTCAGTACCTTCAGCTCCTCCAGGAGAGCTTTCACTCTTTCCAACTCCTCTTTCTTTTCTGTTGTCTTTTCCTGTTTTTCTTTTTCCTCGTCTTCTCGTTGTTTCTCCTCCTGCTGCCTCTTTTCCTCCTTGTCAGCTGCTTTCTGAAGCTCGTCACACTTGGTGTTCAGCTCCTGGATCTGCTCCCCGGCTTTCTCCAGTTCTTTGCCCAGTCTCAGGCTCTCCTCCTGGGCCACGGCGGTCTCAGCTTTGGCCTCCTGGAGCTCCTCCTCTGCAGTCTGAAGCTTCTCCTCAAACTCTTTTCTCAGCTCCGCTTCAGTCTCACGCTCCCTCTCCTCCGACTGGATGCGGAAGAACTCAAAATCTGCCTGAACCTGGAGGTACAGATAATCAAAACAAATAAAATATGGAGGCCACTCGTCCATTATCTCACACTGACACATTTCCTCTAACATGACAACATTAAAAGCTCATATTTTTCAGATATCCAAACCATAAAGAAAAACAAATCATGTACAATTTTGTCTCTGGAATGTTTAAGATCTAAGAACTCTGCAAGCTGCTGGAGTGAACAGCATGTTCACACTTTGAAAAGGACCAGACTGCAGCTATAATCACTAATTAGTTGCAATGTAGTGACATTCAAACAGCTCTGAGTATGTAGCAAAACATCATTATCAGCCTGCACTGCTGAGATCAGGCAGGGTTTTTTTTTTCCATAAAATTCTCACTGTTTTAGTCACCAGGATTAGTAAGAACTGTCATCTGAAACAAAAAGAACACCGTAAATAAATATGAATAAAATCCATACTTTCTTTCTTCACTCTCAGAAATAGAGGTACGAGACAAGTACATTTTTGTACCTATAGGTAAATTGTTCCCTCAAAAGTACAATATTGGTCTTTAAAAGGTCAGAAATGTCCCTCTGAGGGTTAAAGCGACAAGAATTTGTACCCTTCTTGTCGCTGGGGGTGTACCCTGTAGTCCAGGTCCACTTTTGTACCTTATGAAGTTTTTCCACTAAAACAGTAAAATTATGCCACATTTTGAAGTTTTAAACCAACATTCTGAAACATAATATTGAAAATGATGGAAGAAACTTAATAAAATGGAGATTAACCAGCCTTGACCAGGGTTGCAGGTGCAGTTGAAATGGTACAAATTTGTACTTTATATCAATTTTAACCCTCAGAGGGACATTTCTGACCTTTTAAAGACCAATATTGTACTTTTGCGGGAACAATTTACCTATAGGTACAAAAATGTACTTGTCTCGTACCTCTATTTCTGAGAGTGTTGATACTTGAAACAAACATACCATTCAAATGTTACAACCCCACCATGAATCATGTCATTGTTTTCTCTACTGAGTCAGTAAAAAAACCCAAAGCTCCGTCTTCTAATCTATTGATTTCATATTTTACTGCAGGTTATCGACATGAGAAATATATAAATCAAATGTTTTCACTGCTTTATCAACAGCACTGTCAGGTTTTATGTTTATGGCAAAACAATAAGTTACAGATTCGACTAACAACGTCTGTTTTAACAAACACGCTTTGATCAGTCAGATTTCTCACTGCAGTTAGCCACTAGGAGGCCAGTCATTTTGATTCCACTAATGGAAGCTGATATATAAACAGACTCTTTATTCAAAGATTTTTTTTGTAAGTTATTGGTGCTTAAAAAAACACCACAATTCTGTGCAGGTGAGACTTTTAGCTCCACATCCTGAGTGCACTGACTCAGGCTTCAAAATAAAAGCATGCCAGCACCTACAAGAAGGACTCCTGTTTATATGGAAGGAGAGAGAAACACATTGCCTAACGTTAGATACAGTCTGTGGTGTACACGCCCTAATTAGTCGGTAACCTTACAGCTCACTGAAACCAGAATGGGTCAAACTACCTGTTGACAAATGAAGATGTCTCATTGTGAAGTACAGCATCAGATTGTTGGTGATAATGGCAAAAGATGCAGCCAAATAATATTCCAATAAGAGTATCATCAATGTTGTTTATTTCATTCTTAAAATAAAGATATATTCAACAGAGTTGATCATCAGAAACAACAGCTGATTTGTGTTGAATACAGAATAAACAGTAAAGGATACATTTAACTTTTCAAGCTGTTTCATAGAGAGTTTTTTTATTTTTGATCCAAATGGATATTTCCATGTGGAACCTCGTGTTTAAACCTCTGCTGGTTAAAGATTCTAAAATAGTTTGACCATCACGTCAATGGCAGGATGGAGTTACATGTAGTTTACACTAACTCACACTGATACTGATCACATCACTGTTTGAGCATGACCAAGAGGGTGAGACCGAGCCCACCCACGTGCACTCACAACAGGGTTGTGTGTGGGTGTCTTATTGCATGTGGGTGTTTTACAAATGGCAAATTCTTCATAAAACTGTGTCATAATATTCCATCAAGCAAAATATCTAGATCCCATTTTGTTGAATATATTTTGTAGTAACTCTCGTTTATAGAGCTACAAACCCAGCTTTGGAGTAAGTGCGCTCAGATTCTCCTTCATTTCCTTCATTTTGAATTTTGAATTTTTCCATCATTTTGTTTATTCCTTTACTTTTTTTTTTCTTTTACCACTAAACTGCAGTCACATTATATATGCACACACCTGGGCTCCGACTCGCTGCTGCTCATCCAGAGACTCCTGTAGTTCAAGGAGGCGTGTCCTTAGCACTGACCCCTCCCCTTCGTGACACGTGTCCATCAGGATGCGGTGCAGTTCGTCGTGGTGGGCGTGGTTTAAGGCCTGCAGGGCTGCCTCTTGCTCCTCATTCCTCATGTTCAGAGAGTAAATCACCTGAATTGCCAAAAAAAAAGACATATTAAACTGACAGTGTTTTACATTTTCAATTAAAAAGAGAAGAATCACAATGTTGTTTGTGTTTCATGGAATCCATTTTTACTAATATTTCAGAAGCAATGGCAGCTGATTAAAAACCAAAACAATCATGTTGTGTTTTGGAATCCACAGCTGAGGGTTGGACAGTGATTTTATGAACAAAACACTGATAAAACTTCTTTCTGATGGGATACGAAGGTGAGATTTCTTTTTAATTTGGAAACATAGACACTCAAGGAAACATAGAAGTTTAGAATTCTCATCTAAAATTGTCATATTTCTGTGATGGGTTCTGCCTGCATGGCTTGGTTGTAGATTGACTTGATTTACAACACTGTCTGGGTTACGATTGATGATTTTTTATGAAAATACGCACATTAGAAAACTTTTTTTAATTTAAAAAGATTCAATCAGTAGCGAAACCAAGAGCTGTGCACAATCTTGCATCCCCAGGAGCAGCTTCATCCCCATCCACTCCATAATGAAATCTCAGCTTTTAAGAGTATACATATGTATAAGCATTTACTTTGCAGCATAAAGAATCAGAATGTGTTGATGATCAGCCAAAGCGAAGTGCCATCTATAGGACAAACTATATCCATTGGTCTATTGCAAAAACTGAGTAAAATCTGTTCAAAAGTCTTATCTGGTCTAAATACTCTTTTATATAACTTTAGAACCATGCTTTTACATGTGAGAAATGGTTTGGGTGAGCTGTTCAGCAAGTTTCACAGCAGTGAAAAAAATCAATAGTTAAAGGTGGTAAAGAGGATTTTGTAGCAAATTTAAATGTCAAATTTACTTTAAAATCATTTTATCAACGTGTCGTGGTCTTGTACTTATGGTTTCCAAAAGAAAAAGTTATAATATTCATAAATCATAGACCTGGTGGGGCTTGAAATAAAGTAGTAACAAACTGGTTTCATTATCTTTTGGCTACTAGATTGTCAATCACACGTTTTACATACTTAAACTATGTAGTTTGCGTAGATCTCAGGCTTCACAGTGTGAGTGTAACAATAAACAGCCTTTTACCATCGATGAGTCCAACATGTACGAAGAAATAAAGTTGTTCCAGAAAAAATGCCAGCGATGCCAATAGTAAACAAACAAGGGGAGATTCCTACGCAAATTTGTAATTGAGGCGTTTCTGGCGTTGGGGGAAGGGAGGGGGGGCTAAAACGGATACGCACTATTCGAAAATTGACAAACAGCCGTTGAGCTTCTCATTCGGGGCAAAATCCTCTTTACCACCTTTAAACAACAACAACTAAATCATGATAAAACTGTCATTTTACTATAAAGTGATGATATTTTTGCCGTGTCGTGTGTGTCGTAGTTTCTGTATTTATTTATCACAGCAGCAGCCAGTAATAAAGACAACCCACAGACACACATAAACTCAATATTTTCAGTTAGCGGCTTCATAGTATTAAACATTAAATTGACTCAGTATAAAACAAGAAAGGCTACGCAGCCACCCGCAAAAACTGTGTGCAGCCACTGTGACCACAGACCTGTTAGTCAGCACAGTTCAGTTTTCTAAAGAGGAGCTTAAGTACAGCGTCTCTCGCCTGTTTCCCCATATAGACCACGACCACCATGCTGTATGAAATATGGCCTGTTTCACTCCACTCTTCACTTTAACCTCTACGCCATGCCGACAGTGTCATCATCATCTCCTGGTGACCCTGACGTCTCACTTACTCACTTGCAGAAGTGTGTGCATGTGTCTGTGTGCACCAACACATACACACACACGCTGGTGTATGCACGAGGCACATGGGCTCATATTTTATCCAGACGCCTCGATGTCTGCAGTGCACAGCTTGCACAACGCTGCTGGACATTCCCTTTATGTGTGTGTGTGTGTGTGTGTGTGTGTGTGTGTGTGTGTGTGTGTGTGTGTGTGTGTGTGTGTGTGTGTGTGTGTGTGTGTGTGGGTTTGTATTTCTGACCTCCTGGGGACCCGTTTCCTGACTTTTACTATCTTTCTGGGGTCCGAGGGTTCTTGTGGGGACCGAAGCCTGGTCCCCATGGGGGGGAATCCCCATTTTAGGGTTAGGGGTTAGGTTTATAGGTATGGTGTGAATAGAGTTTTAGTTAGTCTTAGGGTTAGTTATAGATCAGTAATGGTTAAGGTTAGGAAAAGGGTTTGGGTTAGGTATAAATCTAGTTACTAAAATCAATGGAAGTCAATGGACGGTCCCCATAAGGATAACAAAACACACTTGTGTGTGTGTGTGTGTGTGTGTGTGTGTGTGTGTGTGTGTGTGTGTGTGTGGCAACATGTTGCATTCTCACACACACAAAATCAGACACACACATGAATAATCCAACATGTAAAGTTGCTTTTTATAATCTACGTATCTCTTAATCTGAATTATTCCATAGAATCATCTCGGCCAAACACAAGTACAGTTTGTCGTGCTGACTATTCTGTAACATCACAGCCAACAAACTTTGTGTCTCGCCAACTGTGACTCATGACACACAGAAATAAAGAGCGCTCTGGAAGGAGGACAGGCTCTGAGGGAGCTGTGTGTGCTGTTCTTGGTTGTCCTCAGGTTTGGAAGTGACTGAATGATGCAAACCAGTAAATCCTTACTGGGCGTTGATGAGATTAAAAAATCATGTGTTACAGATGATGGTCTCAGTGTTACACTCTGCTCATTAACATGCTGCTGAACTCTTCAGCTTCCAAAAGCTTTTGTAACACGCCTGCAGGGGTTCGTTTTTATTCAGCTGTAAAAGCATCAGGGAGTTTAGACACTGACTCGCAGACGGCGATAAAATACAAATCCATCCTGAAGGTGCTGCAGGATGATGCTGAGGACCAAACACAAAACGTGGAAGAGACAACTGAAAGATGAATGTTTGGGAGCTCTCAGGTTAGTTAGCTGCAGTTTTTTGTAGAACATTGTAATTTGACCTGGAGGTAAACCTGCTGGGTCTCCTCAGAAGATCTGGAACGTTTCTCACTTCTAAATAAACTCACTCATTTCTAGGAAATGTTGTTTTTTTACATCCTGACATGTTCTAGTTGCTTTTTCAATATGAACGAAGAAATAAAACAATGCAATGAACCTTTTCTCTTTTTTTAATTCATTTTTCGACAGATAAAATCATAAAAAGAAGAAATTTCAGACTGATTATCAGTTATATGTAATCACACTGGCTCATCCCTGCTGTGTCTGTGTGTTACAGAGGTCTCATTCAAATCCAAAACTCATCTAAACCAGTCAGGAACAGGAAATCCATCAAAAAGCAGCTAAAGGCTAGAAAACTTTGAGTCTTTGTTTCTTCATCATTTTTAAAGCAGCTGTTTTTGTTTAAATAAAAAAAAAACGAACAAAACTCAGACATTCATGTTCATTCAAATGAAGCCCTTTTCAAAGATAAACAATTGAAACAATTATCAACAACATTCCACTTATTTAAGCTTCATTCATTCAGTCAGAAAACGTTTTCACTGAGCTGCTTCTCATCGAGATCATTTCACTCCACCAACCATGGATGCTCTGGTTTCTGTCTTCACACCGAGGTTCTACAGAAAACCTGCTATAATCTATGAAAGAAGCAGCAAGACAGTCCTGTTCTTTGCTGAACGAAGCTCTGGAGAGAGTGAGGAATCTTCATGCAAGCTGGTGATGAAGAGCGGTGTCGTGACGAGGACCTTCGCTAAAGGGAGAGTTGAGGTAATTATTCCAGTCAGTTTGATTTAAAACTCAATTACTTGTGATTTGACGTGTTTTGTATCTTGTTTTCAGTGGAAGGAGAATAAAGTGGTGACGGAAGCATACATGCACGGACATCGGACGATGAATCCCTGCCCGGTGTATGATGAGGCCAAGAAAAAACTCTTCTTGTTCTTCATCTGTGTTCACCGCACATACAGCGAACAGTGGCAGAAAGAGAATTACTCTAACAAGACCCAACTGTGCTACATCACAAGTGAGGATCTGGGAGGAACCTGGAGTGAAATCACCAATGTGACCAATCGTCTGCCTGAAAATTGTGTCACCTCTGCTGTGGGACCTGGTCACGGCATCCAGACGGAGGATGGAAGGCTGATCATTCCAGGTTTTATCTACACTGGCATCAGCCCCAACAAACCTGATCCACGTGCGCTCGCACTGTACAGCGACGACTGTGGTGAAAGTTGGCAGTTTGGTAGTGTGCTTCCAGAACAGTCAGTCGAGTGTCAAATGGCAGAGGTTTACTGTGATGAAGGCAGGTTGATCTACTGCAACGCCCGTGATGAGGAGGGACGTCGTGTGGAAGCCTTCAGCAACAACAACGGGGACGAGTTCACTGTTAGTTTGAATGAAGAACTAGTGAACGCACCTTCAAGCTGTCAGGGAGGCGTGGTCTCCTGTCCATCTCAAGATGAAGCAGGAACGGATGAATGTAAGATACCAAACAAGTGGCTTGTCTTCTCGCACCCAACCGGTACAGCTGGAAGATGTGACTTAGGAGTGTTTCTCAACAAATCTCCACGTGATCCGACAGCGTGGAGCCGACCATGGATCCTTAACAAAGGACCCAGCAGCCAGTCAGACCTGGCTTACCTTGAAGACGGTTGGTTTGCGTGTGTGTTTGCGTGTGGGAAGGAGAAAGAATCTGAGCAGATCGCTTTAAGATTTTTCCACTTCATGGACGTCCAACCGATTGCCAAAGACACTCAAATCTGCAGGAATTTTTAGATCAGCTGACATCAACTCCTGCTAATTGATGAATAAACATTCTCTTCAATCACATCCAGCTTTGAAAAGGTTTTTGCACAGATAATGTTTAGATCAGACTGTCTATATTACTGCTGGTTTTACAGTCTTGCTTTTAATAATCATTTAGTCTGCAGCCTGACGAGCTTGCTTGTTACCATGGCAACAAATTTAATGCAACATACACCATGCAACTAATTGCTTGTAACAATAAAATGGTACGCGTACATTAATAATGTCTCAAGATTAACTCTAAACTAGTCGACATGAAGTCCCACCTCTGATCTTTGCAGGTTTTCTCTAAAAGGTGATTTTTAGTGAATTCCTGTCAGTTTTAATCTGCTTACATGTGTGAGAAAAGCTAATCCTGGAATAACTCTGATACAGGATTCTATAAGGATTATGCACAAATTCTGTGATTTAGTGATTAACATGTTCTTCATAGACTAATTAATGTATTGCCTATTCAGTGGAATAAAGTCAGTAAATGGATAAAATCCCATTCCAAGTTATCTTGAACCTGACGTGGTCTTCAACATTATTTATACAAGTTTTCTGAACATTTCCTTTAGAACTGAGTTGCTTTTTCACACTTTCCTCCTGTTCAGTACCAAATCAGTTCAAATGATTCAGATTATTAAATACAAGGAATGAATCAGTGTGTTACCCGTTTTAAATTGGATCTTTTTACCAGCAGCCAGTGACAAAGACACAATTTGCTTTCATTTCTAAAGCTGAATTTATAAAAAAAAAAACACCAAAGATTGTTTGATTCATGGAAACATATTTTAGAACCATCAGGATTAAAGAAGCATTAGCTGAAAACATACAGACGATCAGCTGGAGGTCATCTCAGGTCACATTTTGATGATTTTTTTGTCCTCATTTCTTTTTAAGACACAACTTTCAGATTGTTTAAAACTTTTGCACATTGCTGTAACTAGAACTCAGTATGTTACTGGTACACCTGGTCAAAGGTGAGTACTGATGTCTACAAGAGGGTCTGAAAAGCAAATGATTCCAATTTTTTGGGCAAAAGAGAAGAACGTGGTGAGTTTTTTTCCCACTTGATGTTAGAAGTGAATCATTTTAGAACTAGAACCTGGTAAAGATCCAAATGGGTTCCTGTCTGAGGTTCTGGTCTGGTCTTATACAAGCAGCGTTAGTTTGACTTGCAGCAGACTGTGTGCTGCCATCAGGGTGATTCTGTCACTGACAGTCTGCTCTGGAGGAGGCTGGAGGAGAAAAGTCGTCTCTGGTTGCTTCATCAACAGATTAAGATTAACGTAAAGGACAAATCTTCATCCAGTTTGTCCCAATAAATGAATCTAAAATGTTTTAGTGACCATTAAAAATAAAAACAACATGTAAAAGCTGCAGAATGAAACATATTTAACCTTTGACCTTAACAACAACAACATCAGAGTCTTTGTTTCTTCGTTTTGTTTCATTTTTTTAAAGTAGCTGTTTTTGTTTAAATTTCTCAATTAAAAAAAAAAAACGAACAAAACTCAGACATTCATGTTCATTCAAATTAAGCCCTTTTCAAAGATAAACAATTGAAACAATAATCAACAACATTCCACTTATTTAAACTTCATTCATTCAGTCAGAAAACGTTTTCACTGAGCTGCTTCTCATCGAGATCATTTCACTCCACCAATCATGGATGCTCTGGTTTCTGTCTTCACACCGAGGTTCTACAGAAAACCTGCTATAATCTATGAAAGAAGCAGCAAGACAGTCCTGTTCTTTGCTGAACGAAGCTCTGGAGAGAGTGAGGAATCTTCATGCAAGCTGGTGATGAAGAGCGGTGTCGTGACGAGGACCTTCGCTAAAGGGAGAGTTGAGGTAATTATTCCAGTCAGTTTGATTTAAAACTCAATTACTTGTGATTTGACGTGTTTTGTATCTTGTTTTCAGTGGAAGGAGAATAAAGTGGTGACGGAAGCATACATGCACGGACATCGGACGATGAATCCCTGCCCGGTGTATGATGAGGCCAAAAAAAAACTCTTCTTGTTCTTCATCTGTGTTCACCGCACATACAGCGAACAGTGGCAGAAAGAGAATTACTCTAACAAGACCCAACTGTGCTACATCACAAGTGAGGATCTGGGAGGAACCTGGAGTGAAATCACCAATGTGACCAATCGTCTGCCTGAAAATTGTGTCACCTCTGCTGTGGGACCTGGTCACGGCATCCAGACGGAGGATGGAAGGCTGATCATTCCAGGTTTTATCTACACTGGCATCAGCCCCAACAAACCTGATCCACGTGCGCTCGCACTGTACAGCGACGACTGTGGTGAAAGTTGGCAGTTTGGCAGTGTGCTTCCAGAACAGTCAGTCGAGTGTCAAATGGCAGAGGTTTACTGTGATGAAGGCAGGTTGATCTACTGCAACGCCCGTGATGAGGAGGGGCGTCGTGTGGAAGCCTTCAGCAACAACAACGGGGACGAGTTCACTGTTAGTTTGAATGAAGAACTAGTGAACGCACCTTCAAGCTGTCAGGGAGGCGTGGTCTCCTGTCCATCTCAAGATGAAGCAGGAACGGATGAATGTAAGATACCAAACAAGTGGCTTGTCTTCTCGCACCCAACCGGTACAGCTGGAAGATGTGACTTAGGAGTGTTTCTCAACAAATCTCCACGTGATCCGACAGCGTGGAGCCGACCATGGATCCTTAACAAAGGACCCAGCGGCCAGTCAGACCTGGCTTACCTTGAAGACGGTTGGTTTGCGTGTGTGTTTGCGTGTGGGAAGGAGAAAGAATCTGAGCAGATCGCTTTAAGATTTTTCCACTTCATGGACGTCCAACCGATTGCCAAAGACACTCAAATCTGCAGGAATTTTTAGATCAGCTGACATCAACTCCTGCTAATTGATGAATAAACATTCTCTTCAATCACATCCAGCTTTGAAAAGGTTTTTGCACAGATAATGTTTAGATCAGACTGTCTATATTACTGCTGGTTTTACAGTCTTGCTTTTAATAATCATTTAGTCTGCAGCCTGACGAGCTTGCTTGTTACCATGGCAACAAATTTAATGCAACATACACCATCCAACTAATTGCTTGTAACAATATAAATGTCTCAAGATTAATTCTAAACTAGTCGACATGAAGTCCCACCTCTTATCATCAGGATTAAAGAAGCATTAGCTGAAAACATACAGACGATCAGCTGGAGGTCATCTCAGGTCACATTTTGATGATTTTTTTGTCCTCATTTCTTTTTAAAACACAACTTTCAGATTGTTTAAAACTTTTGCACATTGCTGTAACTAGAACTCAGTATGTTACTGGTACACCTGGTCAAAGGTGAGTACTGATGTCTACAAGAGGGTCTGAAAAGCAAATGATTCCAATTTTTTGGGCAAAAGAGAAGAACGTGTGAGTTTTTCCCACTTGAGGTTAGAAGTGAATCATTTTAAAACTAGAACCTGGTAAAGATCCAAACGGGTTCCTGTCTGAGGTTCTGGTCTGGTCTTATACAAGCAGCGTTAGTTTGACTTGCAGCAGACTGTGTGCTGCCATCAGGGTGATTCTGTCACTGACAGTCTGCTCTGGAGGAGGCTGGAGGAGAAAAGTCGTCTCTGGTTGCTTCATCAACAGATTAAGATTAACGTAAAGGACAAATTTTCATCCAGTTTGTCCCAATAAATGAATCTAAAATGTTTTAGTGACCATTAAAAATAAAAACAACATGTAAAAGCTGCAGAATGAAACATATTTACCTATCAATGTGTTCAAATGTGTGAGGTTTGAATGTATTCATGATACAACTTGAGAAATAAAATGAGATTTTAAAGACTTTATTGTTGCTGAACAGGATTTGAGAAGACGAGCAAACGGGATGAAGAAAAATCTAGATCAGTTCATCAGGTCGGTACGATCAAGTTTCAACTCTAAAAACATCTAAATTGTTCAGTTTATAATGTGACTTAATGATCAGTCTGAAATCTTTTTGTTTTTCATGTTCTAAAAATGAAAATGAAAAAAAAAAAAACAAGAACTTTTATTGTAATCTTTTATTTTTTCCATTTATCTCGAAAACAAACAAACAAACAAACAATCTGCACTCCTTTTAATTTTAAAATGCATCAGTTTTATTTCTCTGTATGAATCTTCATGTTTGTCCAGACCTGAACTCTTCTACCGTTTGTAGTTCGACTTTTATTTTTGTGTCTAACATTTAGGATTCTGCATCTTGCTTCTTGTGTAAATATAGAATCTGAGTGTTGCTCGTGTGTAAAGGTGAAGGTTTCAGGCACAGCAGCCTGGTTCTAATCCACAATCCAGATCCTGATATTGATCCTGAGAGTCGATTGCTGTAACCTCTTGCTTATTCACAATAACTTCATAGTCAGCAGATATACGATGAGAAGAGAAGATAATCTGTCTTTAGTGTAAAGGAGAACTGAAACACATACACACACCTCCACGAAACAGGGTGTGCTGGATTACAAAGCAGAGAACATTGTGACAGTGAAGACAGGAAATCCAAAGATAGACTCAAAGCTGTCAGTCAAACCTTCGGGTGTGTACGAGCTGTAATACGCTGCCCTGGATCTCCGTGAGACATGTCAAGAAGACTGCTCGTCTTTTTGTATTTATGTATGAGCGTGTGTACGCTTGCTCACACAAACAGCTGTGTGAACATTCCCAACAGCTGGCCAGTCGTGGTCAGTTCCCACCTACTTCCCACTGGCTCGCTCTGCCATGAAAACACGCTGCAGCTGGTTTGCACAGATCCGGGAGGGATGGGCCGCTCTTACAGAGGGAGATCAGGGATGGAAGGTGGGTGAGTTTAGGGAGGGGTTGTTGGTATGAAAACCACAAGAGAAGATGGCTGATAGGTAAGTGAGCAGGTGAGGAGGTGCACACCTTTCATCTGGTTGCTTTCCTCTACCTCCATGATCTTCCACACAGAACAGAGGTTAATAAAGATATAAAGTTACTACTGACCCATTTCCTGCTTCCTCTCAAATCTGCACTCAAATAAAACATGTGTCACATGGCGAGCATGCTGACGCTCAGAGGCAACGCGTGCACTAAATATCAGATTTGATGATTCTTATATTTCAGCGACAGGCGGTTTCAGGTTTATTCTCGAGGGTCAGCTCAGCTAAAGTTTCAGGAGAGGGAAAAAACAACCCCCCCATCTCTGAGCCGGAAGGTTATGATGGAAGAAACACAAGGACGAGGGTGGAAAACGCTTCTAACAAGGACAGACACAAGTGCTGACCTCTCAGCTGTGTCATCTTTGTGTGTGTGTGTGAGAGAGAAGAAGAAGAAACTGTGTAAACAACACACACACACACATTTACCCCCCGGACGTGCACACACACACACACACACAGAGGTGCACCTATGAGCAAAGTGCACAGTCATCAGTAATTGTCATCTGTTAACAAGCAGCGGGCACTGCCTCTGTAAGCATTATTGTGCAGCGCAGGATGGGAGAACCCCCCAAATCGAGACTCTCTGTATGATACAGAATCAAATACAGCTGCAGGTTCCAGCTGTCACACACAGAAAGATAAATCACATGGTAACCAGCCCTGTTTAATAAAATAAAAGCATTTATTACACCAGAATAAAACAGCACATTGTTAAAAGCCTCGTTGATCTGTGGTTTTTAAATCCTCTTCATTTTAAATATTCTGATCATTTTAGATTTGTTATTTTGAGCATAATGAGAGATTGAATCTGCAGCGATCGGAACCTGACTGACTGCATGGCGGAGATAATCTATAAAACTGATTATCACATCAGTCTTCACAGCTGCTTGCTGGGTGTCTGCATGATACACTTACAGCTCTCATGTCAGATCACCGTCAGTCACGAAGACGCACGAGCCTGATCCAAGTTTTCCCAATTATTCTCCCACGTGATAATCATGTCCAACATGTCCATCAACAAAAGAATCCTTCCTGTTGATATTAGCATTGTGCTTCAACCACTTATTTTATCTTTAATGTGTATTTACTGTGAGAGATTTTGGTGGATGTATCCTGGCAGATCCCGAGGCAGCCGTCAGACCCCCCCCCCCCAGCCTGACAGATGGACGGGCAGCAGGCGGATCTTACCTTGGTGAGCTGAGCGATCTTCTTGCACATCTTGCTGTGCATCTGATAGTCATACAGCTCCTGCTCGATGTTGGCGAACTCTGCCGCAGTCCCGTTCACGGTGGAGCCCGACCCCGGGGACTGTGCAGCCTTACCGGCGCCTGAAGCCATAATGAAACCCCCCTCCCCCCTCCCCCCCACCTTTTCCCAAGGGAACTTCCCAAGATCTGAGGACCGTCAGAAATAATCCTTTCGCCGCTCGGATGAAGATTCCCACCTAAATCGTGTTAGATTGTCACTGGAGCATGTCATTCCTCGGCGGGCAGACCCTCTCCGGCATCTGGAGGAATTCGCTGCAAAGCGTTTGGAAGCAGATCGGCGGGGCTCTCCTGTTCCGGTTGCTGGCCCCCTCTCCCGCTGTCCGCCCGGTGATCGCGGAGGTCACACGCTGGAAGTCCATCGGGGACGCGCTTGCGCCAGCCGACCCTCTTCCCGCTGTCAACAGATATTTACTATATTTTTCTTTTTTTAACAGCGCGCACTCAGGATGAAAGCGTATATTCAGACCACATGTCTGACGGCAGGGGCGGAGACAGGCGTGTGTATCTCTGGACCATTACCGGAGACAGCTGGAGAGGCGCACTGCTGCAGTGCTGCCCCGCCCCTCGCCGCCGAGCCCCGGAGGAGGGGGCTCCGAGGCTCCGGAGGAGTGGGGTCCGAAGGAGGGGGCTCCTGAGGAGGCTCCTGAGTGTTTCTGATCACATCCACAGTGGGCAGGAACACTGAAGCTGTGAGTTCCAGAGTAAATTAGAAAGACTAATTGATAGAAATATTATAAGATTAGGGCAACCCAGTGGTGACAAAAAAAAAAGAAAGAAAAAGCCATAAGAACAATGTGGCAAGAAATAAGACAATTTAAGATTACACTACCACAGTCAAAATTTCCCAAAATATCAAACAAAAATGCTAATTTTTCAGAAAACAGAAGTAAAAATTTGGTAATATAATATAATATAATATAATATTATATTATATTATATTATATTATATTATATTATATTATATTATATTATATTATATTATATTATATTATATTATATTATATTATATTATATTATAGAATAGAATAATCCTTTAATTGCAGCAGATATACAAATCGAACAGGACACAGAACATAGCAGAGCACACACAATGTTTACAACAAAAAAGAAAAAAAAAAGAGAAGAAATAAAAGTTTCTACTACATGTACCATAGTTATAAAACAGAATACCGTACTGTTCTTAAAGTAGCTAGGATATGTATAAAATTGAAATGGTACAGATTTTGCATTGAACTGTGAAAAAAGTAAAAATGTAGCTTCCAATAAGTTATTATGTACAGTCTGTTATAATTAAATGTGCAAGTTACAGCAGTATTGGTGATGGGTTAGGTGTGATGTAAACCAACATTCATCTCTGTTGGGAGTAGTTCTGATTGTACAGTCTTATGGCGGCAGGAAGGCAGGACCTGCAGAAACGCTCCTTCATGCATCTAGAGTGCAGCAGTCTGTCACTGAAGGAGCTCTGCAGTTCAACAACATTTGCATGCATAGGGTGGGAGACTCTGTCCATCATGTTATTTTGGCCAGAGTCCTTCTGTCCCCCACTACCTGCACCGGATCCAGGGTGCGTCCCAAGACAGAGCTGGTCTTCCTGATCAGTTTATCCAACCTATTCCTGTCAATCAAATGGTAATTCAGGACATATTTGTGGGTCACTCTCATCTATGGGTTTAAAGAAGAGTATCCATCCAAATATGAATTTACAGTTGAGTGCGTGTTGGCATTATTAGGGTTAAATAAACAAACCAACAATTAAATCCACCCATCCCAGTTTATCCATCTTTTCTGTAGTGTTACGTGTCAGTCCAACAGGGGGCAGCGACGCTCTCAGAAGCCACTTAAAATACCTAAGAAAATCCACAGAAGAAGAAGCACATCCTACTGTTAAATTTGAAAATCGAGCGGCAATTTCGGGACAGGAAAACTTACGAAGAGGTACAGTTAATAATAATCTGTCGTCTTTTATATATTACAGAACATGCTGTAAGATCGTGTTAAATAGATATCATAAGCTGTTTAGTTGTGAATTACTCGCCATGTTTCCGCTGTTTCCAGGCGGAGATTCTTGCTAATGACACAAAGTTGCCGTTAGCTGCAGGCAAACAGCTTTAAATGCATTAAACTTGATGTCTGTGTGTGTGTGTTTATTTTAGGTATTAAGGATGACTGCAGATAATGAAATAGGCATAAAGGAGGCGTTTCAGCGCGCTCAGAAAGGCCACAACAACAAGGCGAAGCTGGTGGCGAGCCTGAAGAGCCGCTACAACAAGGTGTGTGTGCGCGTGCGTTTGTTTGTGAGGTTGTACTCCTGCTTTGCTTTCGACACCTTTTTTTCAGTAAAAGAGACTTATCTGTATTTTTAAGTGAGATGTTTAATAAATGTAATAAAAATTACAAGATCTTAATAATAAGATATACTGTTTTTGTTATAATTCATTGAGAAACATGAGTACAAAGTCACATATTCAGAACTGTATATTAGTGCAAAACCCATTTTTTGAAGTTTCTCATGAACATCCATCTGTTTCTGACAGTAAACTGCCTTAAAAAAAGAAAAAAACTGCACCTACTCCATCCTCCAAATATAAATAAGCAAGCCTTTAAACATATCATTGGCATATTTACTTGCCACCACCAGTTGACAGTGATATATATCTTTGATTTGAACACAACATTTACTTGCAGAATAGAATAAAATATTAGTGTAAGAAATGAAATAAAAATCGCTCTCACCAACACCGTGATTGGCTCGGGCTGAAGAGCAGCAACCATTTCTCAACATCTGCAGCCAGATGTAAAACAAACCCATCTGCATGTCTAACATTGATATCAGCAACTTATTTCTATAACTTCATTAGCTCTCAATATAACAGGGACTTTGGTTAAGAATTTCACATTTATCCTCATTAAATCACCAGATTAATCCAGTTTGTGAGCTTAAATTGTTTAAAACTAAATGATAAATAAAATGCAATGAACTGTCTCAGGTTCAGCTGTAGACTAATTGTTTCTGATCAGGGTAACAGACTGAACAATGACAACATACTCCAGGATTAACCAAGTCTGGCTGCACAAAATAAACCTCCATAGTAACTTATGTTTTTTGTGGAACAGAACCCAGAATAAGATGAACTAGTATAACCAGAAACTCCTGGTTTCATCTCCAGTTTAACTTCTGACTAAATCATCCACCAACATTAACCATATAACCTGTCTCCTGCAGCTTGAGGACAAGACGTTGTTCCACGAGGAGTTCATCCACTACCTGAAGTACGCCATGATTATCTACAAACGTGAGCCTGCTGTTGAAAATGTTATTGAGTTTGTCGCGAGGTTTGCTACAAGTTTCCAGTCTCCACCGAAAACTGATGAGGAGGAAGAGGAAGAAGAAGAGGAGGAGGAGGAGGAGCACCCATTTTTGAGTTTCATCTTTAACTTTCTTTTGGAGGTATAAACATACAGATTTATAAGAGGCTTGTTCTTTTTATGGACACTGACTGTAAAATTTGACCTTTTGGCATATAGATGTTTAGAAATTGTTGCAAACTTCTCTTATGTGAAGCATTAAATGTCTTCACTAATAAAAAAAATTTCAGATTTTGCTCTACTTATTTGCTGCTTCTTGATCATGTTTATTTTCCTGTCTTTTAGAGTCAAATACATTTTTCTCCTTTTTTTTTTTTTTTTTTTTTAATCAGTCTGTCCATTTTCAACTGTGCAGCTCTCATCTGTCCATGTCTTCCTCTCCTTTCATGATCCTAGCCTGTTTTTATTTTTTTCTCTTATATTTCAGTCTCATAAAGCTAACAGTCACGCGGTACGTTTCCGGGTGTGCCAGCTGATCAACAAGTTGCTGGGTAGTATGGCGGAGAATGCTCAGATTGATGACGATCTGTTCGAGCGGATCCATCAAGCCATGCTGGTCCGCATCACCGATAAGTTCCCCAATGTGAGGATTCAGGCTGCTCTGGCCATGGCTCGCCTTCAGCAGCCAAAGGACCCAGACTGTCCCACCATCAGTGGTTTGTTCTGCTCTTTTATTGGCCTTTTACTCTCATTCTGCTCTTGAATTTCCTGTTCACATACAGATTCTACTGTTTTGCTTTTTTTATTTTTTTGCTTTTCTTGATATATTTTTGATCATAATCAAAATAACCGGAGTAAAAACAAGATGCAGGTTTAAATGATCAGGCATCATTTAATAAGAGAAAGACACTGTCCAAACCAGTCGTCCAGTCCAAACTGTGTCACTCGTGGCGACAACTACAATCAAGTCACTCATTAACCTGCTGCGATGCAACTGGGCTAAAAGATCACAAACTGCTAGTTGGACGTTCTCCTTTAGGATGTTTTGGTAGAGTGAAGAATTCATGCTTCAGTCCATCCAGGTCCTGAAACAGCTGCAGACAATCATGTCTGTCAGCATGATGTTTTTATAAATTCTGTTAGTTTTACACCAGATGTAACGAGACACACACCTTCTAAAAAGCCTCACTTTTGTCTTGTCAGTAAAATCTTTTCCTAAAAGTCTTGGGGATTATTCAAATGTTTTTTTTTTTCTTTTGGTAAATGTGAGACCTGGAGCTTAATGGAGTCATGTGTGGCCTGCAGAGCTTTAGATGTTGTTTTGGGTTCTTTTTGTGACCTAAATGAGTCGTTGACGTTCTCTTGGAGTAACTTTGGTCAGTCTGTCGCGCCGGGGAAGCTTCACCACAGTTTCATGTTTTCTTCAGTTGTGGATAATAACTCTTCATAATTCATTTGATTCTCAAAGCCTCAGAAATGGCTGTTATGCCTCTCCTGACTGAAGGATGTCAGTGGCTTTATTTCCCATCTGTACTTGAAACGGGGGTAATTACTTCTCCACTGAAATGATGACATCAGTTAAAATCAGCACTTTGTATTTACTGAGGTTTTCATCTGTTTGATCTGAAATGTTTCAGCAAAAGCATAGAAAATCTGTGAGGGGGCGAATACTTTTTCTGAGCACTGTACATGCTTTTATTGGCCTGTTGTGTGTGTTGTCTCATTTTTGTTTTTCTCTTCATTTCAGCATATTTGTTAATTCTGGAAAATGATGCTAACGCGGAGGTGCGACGTGCCGTTCTGTCCTGCATTGCGATGTCACCCCGGACCCTTCCTAAAGTTCTCACACGCACTCGGGACATTAAAGAAAACGTTCGCAAGCTGGCCTATCAGGTAGATATGAAATAAATCACATAACGGATGTAAAGTAATGATTAATTTAAATACCTGGAACTCTGGGTCTTTCTTTGGTTGGGTTTTTTGTTAAAGGTTCTTGCTGACAAGGTTCACATTAAAGCTCTGACCATCGCTCAGAGAGTTGATTTGCTGCAGCAGGGCCTCCATGACACCTCAGGTAAAGTCAAGTAGCATGAAATAGAATTATCATAAGAGCTCAAGATGTTTTCAACATATCTGTGTTTAATTTGGGGGCTTGTTTTGAAGAGACGGTCAGAGATGTGGTTTGCAGTCGTCTGTTACCGGCCTGGCTGCAGCTGCTGGATGGCGACTCCATCGAGCTGCTCCACCGTCTGGATGTGGAGAACTGCACAGAAACTGCGATGGAAACCCTGAAAGCCATCTTCAAAAGCATATCTACCGAAGAGCTGCTGCAGAACCGGGAGCAGCGTGACGACAGGTCCAATCTCGCTCCGCCCATTGCCACTGCTGGCTGAAACAACAACAAACATTGGAGATTAAGTGTCTCTTCTTCTTCTTTTTTTTAACAGGAAGCTGATTCCAGTGGAGACTCTGACCTGTGAGAACGTGCTTCACTGGAGGGCGCTGTGTGAGTTCATCAAGGGGAAGGGCAACGAAGGAGATGAAATTCTCGAGCAAGTCTTACCAGATGCTGCAACTTATGCCGACTACCTTTATGGGTAAGAGAACAAAAAGGAAGTGCAATATTTTCTTCTTACATTTAGCTTTTATTGCAGAGTGACGTCTAAATACTTTCTAAATATAAAAATATCAGGATATTTAAACGCCTGACTTTTTTCCTTCTGGTCTGGTTCTTCAAAATAAAAATAAAACATTTGCTGAACAAGCAGATACATTATTTAGTGTCACTGTAAAAATAACTGAGATGACGTTGGTAACACGGAAGTTTAATGTTTGGTTGGTTTCATCTATTCCAGCTCACTACGCGCCCATTAATGTTTAAAACAAATTCCTTAAAACCCTCAAACACGTGATTCTGAAGCTGTTTGATCAGTCTGAAATCTGATGTCTCGTCATCTTTTGCATTTAAGACATTCATTAGAAGAAGTAATACATGAGATGAGTGGAAGTAAAAATACATGAATAAACAGGAGGGTCTGCGTTTCTCTGCAGCTTTTATTTGACATGTTCTTTAAAACAAAGCATTCATAATGACTGAGCTTCACTCTGTAGGTGTCTGAAGACAAGTCCAGGGTTTTCTGAGCAGCTCTTCCTGTATGTAAATGTGTGCACAACTAATAATTGCTTTGAGTGAGACTCTTTAGTGTTTTAATCATCCTGGTTTGTTATACTGAAGTGTGAGATTTTCAAAAGGTCTGTTTGCAGCTAACTCTGTTTGAAATGCTTCAGCTTTTGCAGAAGCTGAGGAGCTTCCTGACTGCTTGCAGCAGCTGATGTGTGTTTGATGGTGATGCTGTTGTTTGCAGAGTATCTGAGCTTCTTGTACTGGACTGTCTGACTCTTGCCTCTGTCCATTGCAGCTACCTGAAGGCTGTACCCGTGCTGTCTGAGGAGCAGAGGGCAGACTTTAACCAGCTGGAGCTAGTCATGACCAAAGAGTTCATCTCCCAGCAGCTCATCCATCTTACTGGTTGCTTGGATACCAATGAGGAGGGTGGCAGGTAGGACGAGAGCGTGACTGTTAAAAAACTGAACGGATTGACAGAAATACATCTGGTGTATTTGAGATGGCAACCAGTCTGTAAAACGCTTGTGTTTCAGTTCACTGGTGAATGTTTTTGTTCTAAAATAACAGAAATTAGAAGAAAAAAAAAACTCGTAAGTTGGTCAGTTTGACTTTTTTTACCTACGAGGGGTTGTGGAGCATTAATCATCTTGATGTATATTAGTTGACATGGTTTGTGTTTGCAGGAAGCGTGTGCATGCTGTCCTGCAGAAGATGTTGGCACTCCCCCAGACTCCCTCCTCTCTGGTCTCCCTACTCACTGAGAAACTCCTCCTCATCATCCCTGATGACCAAAGACGCATCCAGATCGTAAGTTTCTCTCTGAACTAGAACACGACAGTTCTGAGGCGTCTTCACAACCTCAGAACCAGAAATCAGTTGAAACGTGAAAATGTACAAGAGTCTCAGTTCAGCTGCTGCATCAACGCTATTGAGACGTTTTGTTGTTTTTCTTTATCAGGTGGCAGAAATCATTTCTGATCTGAGAGAGCCCATCATGGAGGTCAGTCAGTGTCAGGTCATTGATCAGAACAAGAGCCGCCAGCAGCAGGTCCAAGTAAGTAACACACATCCAAACGCTGCAGGATTATAATCCCATAACATTCACTGGTTTAATGCAATGACTTCATTTTACTGTTGTCCAGTAAAACAAGCTGTCACAGTTCAAAACTCCTAACTAAGTCTTTGTTCAGGTGTTTAAATCCATGAGCACCTGATGGCTTCATGTCTCAGTGAGGAAAGATGAAGCTGCTGGAGAGTTTCAGCAGCTGTTCATCCTGTTTGGAGAAACACACTTTCGTTTTAACACCTTATCTTGAGTATAATCTGTTAATGTCTTACTCTCCTTGCAGCTTGCAGAGGTGAAGGTGCAAATTTTGGAAGCTAAACAAGCTCTGGAGGACTGCATCACTGCTCAGGAGTTCAGCCGAGCCGCTGAGCTCAAGGACTCAATCGCAAACCTCGAAGAGCGCCGGAACCAAATCCTGCAGGAAATCTCAACTAGCACCCAGCTGGTTGACAAGGAGATCCGTTCTGAGGAGGTACGTGAAGAAGCAGGAAGCACCACCTCTGTCATGTGGGAACGTTTACCCTTCATGTGTTTTCAAATTTTTCTTTTGTTTTTCACAGAATGACCCAGAGACTCTTTTGAGGTGTCTGACGATTTGTGCTGAGCTGCTGAAGCAGATGAACATGAGGACTCGAGTTGGTCCAACCATTAGTGCCTTAATGTCCTCGCTGGTAAAAATCCTTTTATCAAGAATTTTACTGATTTCAGGATGTATTTGTTTATTTATTTATATAAGATTTTTTTAGATACTTATCTTTTGTTAAGATGAGACAAATACTGCTACAGAGTGTCAGAGGAATTTTACTCTTGTTTTAAATTGGGTCCTCAAACCTTGTGCCAACTAATACAGACTCCTTTAAGCTGCTGAGGATCTGACACAGCTGCATGGAGAGCAGCAGAAAGATCGCAAAGAATTTTACAACCACTTTAATCCTTAAAAATGCCTGACAAGAAAACCAAATGTTTTCAAGCAGCAGCATCTGTCAGAACGAGTTAGCAGGTGATGACTTTGTATTCAGTGTTTGTCCATCTTCCCAGTTTCCTCACTTCACTTGAATAAACCACCGAGATGTGAAACTTTTCATATCACTTCCATAATTAAGTGTTATTTTACCTTTTTTAAAATCACAAATGAAACTACTGTAAACTCTTCTGAGTCGTGGGTGGGATGTAATGAAGTGTTGGTTCTCCATCTCCTGCATCAGATTCTGCCCAGCATAGCCAGCGCTCACCCTGCTGTCCGTAACATGGCTGTGGTGTGTTTGGGAACGTGCGCTCTGCACAGTAAGGAACTGGCCAAAACCCACATGGTTCTGCTGCTTCAGGTGAGTTCACGTACAGAACGCTCTGCACATGCAGTCAGACATAACCAGCTGCTGGAATTCTGATGTCTCATTATTGTGACTATAAATAAACACAGATGGCTGAATAAAACAAGGATTAAGAGGAACAAACATGCTCTTACAGTTGAGACCTGTTGCATCATGGGTAATAGAGTTCTCGTGATTAGAGGGAAAGTGCCTCAGTGAAACAGTTTGTGGATATTTTTCCCAGATCGCCCAGCTGGATGAAGTGAAGATCCGCATCAGTGCTTTGCGGTCCGTCATCGACTGGCTGCTTCTGTTTGGATTCCAGCTGTTCTCTGAAACGAATCCCACTCAGGCGGCAGCTAAACCCACGTCCTCGCCTGACAGACAGAACGAGGACGCCGCAGCACCGGCTGAGGAAAAGGCAGGAGTTCCAGAAGATACCACTCAGAGTATCCTCGTGATGCTGTCCGAGTTCCTCGACAGTGAGGTGAGGACGATTAAATCTGTATTGATCAAACTGTTAAAGAAACGTTTACATTTATTTGTGTTTGAACATTTTTTAGGTGTCTGACCTGCGGACAGAAGCAGCAGAGGGCCTGGCCAAACTTATTTATACAGGCCGCATCTCCAGCGCCAAGATACTGTCACGTCTGGTTCTGCTGTGGTACAATCCCGTCACCGAGGATGACACGCGCCTGCGGCACTGCCTGGGGGTCTTCTTCCAGCTCTACGCCCGCGAGAGCAGGTCTCACATGCACAAGCGCTGGTGAAGCAGATGTCTACATGAACATGGACGTGATGGGAGTTACAATTGATTTCTTTACGTTTCAGAGCCCACCAGGAGGTCGTGGGGGACAGTTTCCTGCCAACAGTTTGGACTCTGCTGAATGCTCCGGTCACTTCGCCGCTAGCCGAGGTGGATGTTAACAATGTTGTGGAGCTGCTTGTTGAACTGACCCGCCCGAGTGCACTTATTAAACCTTCAACTAACACAGAGGTAAGAGAATCATTTAGAGAAACCGGGACGGTGACTTTTATCCTCTCAGAAGAACTAAATCAACTTTCACATTTAATCTATAGATACAAATAAAGCTCAGCAGAATGTTTTTCTCACTGGTTGTGTGCGTGTGTTCAGGAGGTGTGTGTCCATGACACCTTGGCAGTACGTATGTGTGGGGAGATGCTCAAAGATCCCACGGCACCTGAAGTTCGTCTCTATGCTAAGACTCTGAGCAACCTGGAGCTCAGCAGAGACGGCACAGTCAGAGAGGACCTGCAGACGCTGCTGCAGCAGCTGGTCCAGGTACACGAGCTACACTCTGCATGCTGCCTTTACGTGCTTAAACCAAGTTTAATACCAGACTAGTGAAGGTTACAGTTGTATAAACAAGAGCTGCATTCCATTTATAGGATCTGCTTGTACAGAACAAATGAAATGAGCTCATTCCATATAAATAATGTCTGAAGTTGAAAGTCTTTAGACGGGATTAAAAGATTTGAGGACATGTAAATTGTGAGGATATTGGAAGCATATGAAGAGGGTTTGGGTCCACGATTTATCCTGATTTCAGCACAAATGATTCTAAATCCAATATGTCTCCTGTGTTTCTTTAAACGTCACCAAACTGAGATCAGTTAAACTCACTACCTCACAGCTGCTTCATATCTGTCAGCATCCTGGTGTTTAACAGCTCTTCTTCCTGTTTCAGGTGATGACAGATCGTATTTGTCTTCGTGCTCTGGAGAAGATGTTGCATCAGCTGATGGACTCAAAAGAACAGACGGAGCTGCTGAACGCGAGCGCGCTGCAGCCGCTGGATGTCAATGCAGACGGTACACAGACTGAAGCTGCACATATGTTACACAGTCCTGTAAAAGTTATTGTTACATGAATTGAGTCAGCTTCGCTTTCACCCTGGTTGGTTTCTATCAACACAAGAATGAAACTGTAAATTAAAAGAAAAATCTGAACTGCTTGTTTTTGCAGACGTAACAGCTGATGATCCATCAAAATCTGTTAAAAGAGCCAAACGAGGTAACTGCAGATTCTGTATGTTCTGAGCAGATTTATTGTTGGAGCTGTTCTCAGGTAGCTGATGATGATGATTCAGCACCAGGATGCCACTTGTTTTCACAGGTCAGAGGAAAGTCTCCACTAACAAGAGTGTCCGAAAATCCAGCAGGACAGAATCATCGGAAGAGAGGTGAGTTCACCTGTTACTGAAAGGAAATCACAGCTCTGATGGGCGTACCTGTACAAACTGTCAGTTTTTATTGCAGTGATGGAGAAAACGTTCCAGAGTCGGTTCCTACGGTGCGTCCGTCACGGAGAGCCAAGACCGCTGCTCTGGAGAAAACCAAACTGGACCTCAACCCTCTTATCAATCAGGAGGCAAATGTCTCATAAAGTCCAGGTTTTTTACAAAAAGAAACGGCTTAATCTTTAGCTGCTTTTACATATTTGTTTGAATGATTAAACTGAAACACACACATGAAACCGTCTCCTGTCTTACCTGCATGAAGTCAAATAATAAAGCATTTCAGTGTTTCAGAAAATTAAACTGTTTTAAACAGATTATCTACATAATCCTACCAGTTTAAGATCTAACAGATTACAGCTCAGATGAAATGGACATTTAAAAAAAAAAAAAATTGTTGCAAAAAATTAACCCAAAGAGCTGATGATCAGACCATGAAGGAGAAGGACTCATGAATGTATAAAAATGTGCTAAATGCCAAAAACAATACCCAGAAATGTAGACAGAACTATTATTATTCATAAAGTTTATCAGCAAAAAACAAGTTGATTTGGGGTTAAGTTGCACTTTAAAATACATAAACCTCAAACGTTACTTGAAAAGACTTTATTTATCCAGTTACAGATATTTTTCTGTTATTCCTGTAACAGTCTGTATAAAAACAGGATTTACAAAAAATATTTAACAGAGCACCAATTTCTTCAACAAACAAGGGCTGATGGTTATTTACCATGAGACCGAGCCTCTCGTGATCACATGGCAACCACTGTAACAAACACAGACAGTTAGGAGCTACACACTACAGTTTTGACCTAAAGCCACACATTTTAGATCTACCTTTCTTTATGTAGATGGTGGAAAAACAAACAGATTTTAGTGTTTAATGGATCGACTGAGCTTTTCCATGATACAACTGATAAGCAAATGAGCAATAGGCTTAGCGGAGTGGAGGTAGGCATCTTACTGCAACTTGAAAAATTAAAAAAACAAAACAATCTTGTGTCCCACCTGCAAATATGACGTAAATAATGCTAAAACAATTTCACAACATGATTTTTTTTTACACATGTATTTTTTCAGCTTCTTTATGGAGGAAGAGCAGTTTTGATGTTACTCTTAAACCTGTCGTATACCTGCGACTACAGGACACCTCAGGTCTTAATGCGCCAAAATGTGTAAACGGGTGAAGTAACATCCCATGTCATTGGTACTCGTGTACATCCATTTGTCTGTCAACAATAAAATAACTTCTACATAACGATAAATCATCTGATTTTGTATTGCACCAAAGAAGGTTCTCTAAATTTACAGCAGGGGTTGGTAGTAGGACATGGGATGTGCAGCGGACATGAGGAGAAATCTGTGTAGTGGGATTAATAATCTCAAACGGAATAGTGCAAGACATACATCTGACGGCAGCAAAGTAAATGTGGGTGAAAATGAGACATTCATATAGAAGACTGGATTAAAACAGGTTCTCTCAAACAAATAAAACAGAAACTACGTTCCACAACAACATGACAGAGTTTTCTCTTGTCACTATTACAGACTCTTGCCTTTTGGGTTGTTG
This sequence comes from Pachypanchax playfairii, assembly GCA_006937955.1. Lineage (NCBI taxonomy): Eukaryota > Metazoa > Chordata > Actinopteri > Cyprinodontiformes > Aplocheilidae > Pachypanchax > Pachypanchax playfairii. The sequence goes on from SSNP01000072.1 coordinate 564,302, forward strand.
GATAGAAACATGTAGTCAATGTGTTAAGATTAGCTACAGTTTTTGTTTAAAAATAACCCAAAGAGAGACGACACGTGTTCATTCTTATTAGGAGCTGAATCACTGGAACTGAAGACACAAAAGTCCAATTTAGGCCATTAACTAATCAGTCATCAGAGTTATGATGGCAGAGATCCAAATAAATCCTTCATTAAGTGTTGTACCTCCCATGGGATGGGATGGGGTGGTACTGTTAGGGTCACTTAGTTGCACAAAAGGCATAAATAAGGGCCTGATTTTGGAAAACGTAAAATAATTTCCTTTATCTAAACTTGAATATAAAACAATATATTAAATTATATAGAATTTAAGAGCGTTAAAGTTGGATTTATAGTCTACAGAGCAGAAGAGACCTCAAATAGTAAAAATGACATTGAGATTCAGAAGTGGAGTTGAGACCTTCATCAGGTTTTTTCCTGAGGAGGGGGGCAAGGAAACCCCAACAGGGCTTGCTGTGTATTACTAATCCCATCAAACTCTGAACTTGTTCTTCCATAAATGATTAGAAAGACAAAAAGCAAGAAACCAATAAGTACATAGTTAAAATAGTGCAACATCAAGCTTTTAAGTTAGACTGCTACATAACTGCTGAATGTAAGACTGAACCAGTGTGAGAAGGTCAGTCCATGTGGTCAGCTTCATGTCCAAAGGCACCACGTTAAACCACAGTCCCTTTCCTAGTAGGAGGCCTCTCGCTTCATTTAGTTTTCTGACAAAAAAAAGTTTGAACAAATTGAAACACGGTCAAAAGTTGTGTTGAAATTCATGAAATAAGGTGAAGTACTTACCAAACACAAAGTCGCACCATCTCGGCCCGCTCAGGCCCCTCATTCGTGATTGTCTCAACGTTTTTCCTGGTGGTTGTTGTGGTAACTCAGGGGACACAACTCCAGCATGTCTATGTTTACGCCTCTGTCTACGCACTGGAACCACATCGTGCTTCTGGGCTAGTTTAGGTCCAGAACCAGTTGAGTCTCTTGAGGCAGTCCTCTGAGTCATACTTCTTTTTTGTTCACTTTTCACAGCTTTAACGACTCCTTCCAGTCCCCTCTCCTTTCTTTCAAAGAGGTAAGCAGAAGGTGACCCATCATCCAGTGTCACAGTACAGGAGTCCCACTCCTCGGCTGACTCGTTGCCTGGAGAGTTAATCTTCCTGAGAAACACACGACATTCCTTCAGTTTCTCTGGACTCCAGGTCTTGGAACAAAGCTTCTCCTTCTGTCCATCCACACACTCCTGAGTTTGGTTGCCAGAAGAGGTGGGAGAACTGTTCTTAACACAGTCTGAAAACTGAGCTTTAGCTGATCTGTATAATGCTTTACGAAATGTGCGATGTTCACAGGTTCCTACAGGCCTGTTTGTAGAACTTGTTTCTATTTTTCTGTTTCTCTGCTTCTTTCGCCACCTCTCCTTTTCTTTCCGGGTTAGGAACCGTGTTCTTGCATGAACCAGCGAAGCCCAAAATCTACCTGATAAGGTGCATCTCCACCACATGGCTCCTCGATTGCGTTTGCTTACTGCAAAGCTAGAAATAAAAAGTTGTCGTTTAATCCTATGAGTTCTTCTTGTTTTCCGCAGTCGCTTCTGAGCCTGCTGATGCTGCTGAGGACTCTTTGGCACTGTCTTGGCAAACTTCTTAATGTGTCTACGGAGTCGTTCCGCCTGAGGACTGTGGCAAATGCTTTGATTATTGACAGAACGAGGGAAGTGCATGAGTTCGTAGGGATTACGGGAGCTGGCCTTCTTGACAATAGAAAGAGACTGGGTCTCTGTGGTCTGCATGAACCAGGAGCAGATCTGCTGCATGCTACAAGACCTTGGTTTGTTCGGCAAACAGTCAAACAGCGTTCGAATCACAGAGGATTTCTTTGCCTTTCTGGTAAGAGGACTGCTCAAGACGGGTTCTTTCTCTTGGTGATCGGCAGTGTCAGAGACCCAGGTGTCAGAGAGGACCCGTATTCTCCTGGCAAGCTCCTGGTTTGTGGTCTTTTCCTCAGCCGAAGTCGGCCACCAACATACAGTCTCTTTTGGGTTAAAGATGGAATCTAATGATACCCCTGCCACTTTTCTTAGATCTTGAGCAAAACTTTCTTTCTTTTGTCCGCCGAGCTGTCTTTTGTCCCCTGAAATCCCAACATTACCTAGCTGCTCCTCCTGTTTCCTTTCATAGCTTGCCTTGGTCAGCAGAAGCTTTTTGGAGCGTCGTAGCAGAGCGTTACTGCAACTGTACGATCTAGAGCTTGCAACAGCATTTAGAAAGTGTACGGAGGGTTTTCTCTCCCTCATCGACTGTCGCACTGAGACACGTTGAGTTAGCTGTTGGTTTTTATTGTCACTCTTTGTTTCAGTGACTTTAGTTTGATTACTTTTGCTCAACGGGCAGTTGATTGTGGAAGGCTCTGTTTCAGACTGAAACTCCTGTAGTAATGCTTTCTTGGTTGGTTGTGTTTCAGGTGGAGTTTTATTCATCAGAATTTTACGTTGTCTAGGTGACACAGTTGTAACAGTAATGGATATTCCAGAGATTTTAACTTTAGCAGGTCTTCCTGGTTTCCTCGTAAGTGCAGATTCAGCTTGTTTCTGAACCTTGATGTTACTGCTGGATTGAGGACCGAGTTCTTTAACAGGGCTGACAAAGTTTAATTTTTTGGAGGTTGTTTTAATGCTACCTGAATCGCTCTTAGAATGGTGTAACAAAGCAGCCAAGTTCTTTTTAACTCCCTCTGGTTGGCACGTGTCACTAAAATCTTTCTGCAGCTGGTCAAAGCTTTCAGACACCATTCGTTTGTTTCGCCTGGAACGACCATACAGAACTGTTATTTTGAGATTCTTCACCACATTGTCCTCTTCGGGAGCACTAGGTCCTTTTTTCGGCTGTACTACAGCTCCTGCAGTCTTCTGTTTGGGTGGACGACCAATGGGCCTCTTGGCTCTTTGCTCAGGCTGTGGTCCCAGCTTCTTTGGCCGGCCTGGACGTCTTTTTGGGGGAGTGATTTCACAGATTGATGGCGGGGCACCTGGTGATCGATGACTTTCGGGTTCAGATAAGCGTTTGGATGGAGTACCATCACCTGATCTTCTTGAACAACTTTTAGGCGAGGAGGAGAGTGATTTGGGTGAAGAGGCAGACTTTCCTGGAGATGGGACAGATTTGACGGGTGATGCTGCAGATTTGACGGGTGATATTGCAGATTTGATGGGTGATACTACACTTTTTCTTGGGCTTTTGTGTTTGTGAGGCGTTCCTGCCCATGAAGACTCTTCACAGGGGTCAAAAGATTCTTCTGCTTGTGTACTTGAACCAGAACCTGCTGATTTGAGACTATATTTAACTCCTTCTTTGTCCTTTACTTTTGATACAAACATAAGCTTAACTGGACTAATATACTGGACTTGAGAGCTGAGCTGGCTACCGACACATGTAGAACGGATATTGATGCCATTTTTTATTGGGCTTTGGGATGTTTTTGAAGCCTGTAGTTTTTTTGATGATGATCGTAACCTTCTACAGTCACTACCATCCGTTTCAGGGATCGGCTTTTCAGGACTCTCAATTTTCACAGCAACAGTTTGAACATGGACATGACATAGATCTGTATCTGTGTCATGTGGTTCTTTTTGTGTTGATTCAAAGGTATGTTTCTCTGTGTCATCATGTAAGGACAGGGGGGCTTCAGTTCTTGATTCAGGGTTGGTGTCAACAGCATCTGCATCTTTAAATGAGACATGAAATATAGGTGCATGCCATGTCACGTAGGAGTTGAACCGCTGTGGAGGAACTATGTGTCTTGTAGATCTCCTCACAGCCCCGGACGGGTCGGACTGACAGCCTGGTCCCGCTCTAACAGGGCAACAGGAAGTTTTTTCTGGACTACTCTCTGTGTAACAGTTTGGCTTTAAGGGGTCTTCTTTATGACTCTCATGGTTCAACACCCTGCGACTCTTAATATTCCCTTTAAAGGGACTTGGACTCTTTTTGACTGAACTGCCAGCTGCTGCTTCCTCCTCTGTGTGCACATTGTTAGCTTTTGGACCTTGTTTTCCAATCTTGTTCTGCTGCACAGACAAGTGTTGAGCATTGTAGATGGCAAGCTTGTTCTCCTCCTGGAGTATTTCCCCTTCTTTATCCTGTCTTTTAATCATCTCTACTTCTTCTTTTACTGTATCTGTCAGTATTTTTTCTCTAACATCTTCCCTTTCATGTTCTATAGAGAGTAAGTTGAGTGTTTTCTCCATGACTCTATGATCCTCTACTGGTTCTACAGCTATTTCAGTTTCTCTATTAGACACCTCTTTAACTAGATTTGGGCCAGATGACAAACTTGATGTCATTACAGAAACATTTCTGTCTTCCAGTCTTGCTTTCTTTGCTTGGAGTGTTTTTCTCCTATTGAAAGATGGATCCAGCATGGCAAACTTTCGTTTTAATTCCAGGGTCTGCCTCCGGGCAGAAGCATTGTCAGCAGGTGTTGCTATAGCGATCTGAATTTCATGGCGACGACGGGCACGGGTATTAGGGGACTTGGGTTCTTTGTTATCGTGGCGGTTGAACAGTTCACTGAGATTGTAGTCACTAGCATTACCTGTGTGAAGCACTGTGGTGATGATTTCTGTAAGATGGGCATCAGCATGAAATTGTAAATTCTGACTGGTTGAGGGAAACTGGGACTGTTCCTTCTCAGAAACAAACATGGCTGTAGAAACCAGGGTGGGGTCTTTGTCCAGAGGTGTGATGTTCTCCAGCTTCTGACTGAAGCGATTCATAACATCTTGCAGCAAAGTCCCACCTGGGTTCTGTTCTGTCCGAGTACTTACTTGAGTCTTGCAAGGAAGCTCATTCTCTGTAGCTGCATCCACACCTGCCGTCATGTGGCTTGGACTTGCAGGACTATTTTTATTTATTAGGTCAGCTTCTTCCCCTTGCCTGTGATGAAAAATATGAGGTGGCTTTTCATTGGTTTTCTTGCTGATATCTGAGGGGATAGGAGAAAGACGGGGTGGAGAAGGACTCTGCTCTCTGTTCAGGGTGGAACAACCATCCCCATCTCTGAGATCTATTTCTAGAGTGTTTCTAACTTGTCTTAGACATATGTGGTGTGAACAATAAGAACAAGAGTGGGAGTTATGTTGCTTGTAATGTACAGATGAGCATAATTTAGAGGAAGAAGCCTGCAGTGAAGTCTGAGTTACCAGAGGAGAGGATGCCAATGAACTCATCGTGTTGTTTATGCAGCCTCCTGTATGGCAGGAACTGCAGTAAGGCCTCTGTGAACATCGAGCAGAATAAGTTTCCATCCTGCACCTCTGCATGCAGCCACAGCTGGCACCTTGCTGACCTTCACTGTTACAGTCCTTTAAAGGTTGGTGATGGATGCTACAGGTAGATTTTGAGTCCCCTGGTTGATACCTGAGGCTACAATGACCTTGATAATTACAATCAGTCGAAGGGCAGTATAGACTGTGGTCGTGGGCTTCACATTCAATAAAAAGGACTGGATGGGGTGTAGCGTTATCTTGTGGACGTACACCACACTGACAGCAGTGGGATTCAGTCTGATGAACATGATTCTGATTAAGGATCAAATGCAAGTTTTCCTGATGAGCTAGTTTCAAGATTTGATAGAGTAAAGACCGGTGTGCTGAACAAAGAGAACGTAGAACAGCATCCAGTGCAGAACTCTTAATCCCTCGCTGTCCCACTCTGTCTCGGTCTTCTGGAACTGAAGCCAGCCTGGAACTGAAAAATGCAAAATCTACATTTAGGAATTTATTAAAACAGAACTCCGACCACAGCAACAGCAATATGAACTTTATACTGTGTTAGAGTTTCTAATCTCTGCTTATTTCAAGTGAAAATAATCCTGCTTCATTGTTGCCAACTACCATTAAAAAACATTTTGATACTGCAGTAATTTGGACTTTGCCTGTATATCACTGTGGTACAACAGAGGTTGTTTTTAACTTTACCCCATAAATGAAAGAAAATGCAGAAAACAACATAATGAGCTAAGCTGTGATCTGTAAAAACACAACATCCAAAAAAGTTGGATAACAGAATAAAACAAAAGGAACAAAAACATTAGTTCATCTACATTTAAAGAAAAGTTGTTAAAAGCTAAATATAATTCTCAAAACTAAAGTGTGTGATGGCAAGGAGTATTTTAGGCTTAGTAATGAAATGTGGTAACCTTACGCTGCAAGATGTATTCTCACGAGATTTGGAGTTTTCCAAACCCACGAAAATCCATTTTGTACCACTTCAGATAAAACCGTTTATCTCAGTAAAAAAAAATTCGGGCCAATCATGTGTTAGCATTGTGCTTTAGGGCGGGTGTTCAGGTATGATTAGCAGCAAATGCACAGGCAGGCAAAGCAAAGTATTTGATGAGCGCCGGTTTTCCACTTTATTCCAGAGATTTAAAACTAAGTAGATAAATAAATACAAGAACTTGTTAAATAAAACAAACAAAATACCACCCAAAACTTTAAAGATCACAGTTTACTGTTTATTGTCATATCGCACAAACTGAATTCATGCTGGCATGACTTATAATGTAAAGACAGAGAGCTTGTCCAACCACCAGAAAACATCAAGTAAACCATAATATTAAGTTTCTCTTTATCTTTTTAGACTCTCTCTTAAACTTCGCTAGTTCTAGACACATTCTGACAACTATCATAAGGCCAGAAATCTAGACAGATCAACTTCATTTTGACGAAAGTCATAGTTTACTAGACATTTTTTGGGTGGACAGGCAAATCGCCAGATAAGAATCAACTATCCATGTCAAGTTAGTGTGCAAAACGTTAAAGCAAACATTTGTGGACAGAACAGGTGACTGAGAAATTTGGGAACAGATTTATTGATAAGCTGTTGAATGAAAACAATGACATTGTGCTGAAGGAAGGATGGCATACATGCTCGAATGCAGGGCCACAAGGTTTGTTGACTGTAAAAAAAAAAACCTTCATATTCAACAGACAGCAGGTTACAATTATGAATAAACTGAATAATAATAATAAGTATTTACCAGCATTAAAACTGAAGTGTACGACATTGAATGTTGAAGTATTTTCTGTCCAGATTAAGCTGAATGTAACATTCTGTAGTTTTATTGTTCTGTTACAAATATTGAGTTATTTTCTAAAGTCACTTTAATCATTTTATAGAACCATAAACTATTAATAAACACAAGAGCCAAGAGTGGAAACTCTGGACTTAAATAATAGAAGCAGTTTAAAAGCGTTCATGCAGTTGTAGCGATACACGTCACATTGAATCAAAGTGCCCTATTACAAATCAAAAATCATAACGATTAAACCAATCTTACAGTTCAGATTCACAATCAATAAATAAATATGCATCAATAACTTAAAACTGAGTTTAACGATACAAAGAAATCTTATAGTGCAATAACTGATTTCCTGCATAAATATAGGATTTATATTAAGATGCTCAACTGATTTGCCAGCAGTTCAGTCTCCCTACAAAAAAACATCTGAAACCTAAATGTTTCCAGAACACGTTTCAACTAAAATAATTTAATGAAACAATAATGAGTTGCTATTTTTCAAGGATGTTTAGGCTTATTTACAACTTGCCCCTTCAGCCCCTTTCACACATGAACCGTTTGTTATGAATCTAACAGCAGCAGTGAGTAATGATGTTGGCTGAATTATCTCGACGGCATTTTTTTCTGATGTTTAGTGACAGAAACATGACTAGGTCAGTCCCAATAATGTATCAGTTTCTAATATAGCTGTGTTAAGAGACAGAAACACAGCAGCAGATTAAAAAATTTTGGATTAAAAAAGGGCCTCCGCTAGGATTTTATCAACAATGAAAATCCTGCATCCTTTTACATGTCTAAGCCAAATAAACCAGAAAACTTGCTTTCACATAGCTTTGAGGTCTGAACATACATCAACAGCTCCCATCTAACAGTGTCTATTTTACAAGGTGCAACTTGTCATCTGACAAACTGCAGTGACAATATTTAACTGTATTAGTTTCCTTAAACCCTTTAAAAATGCACAATTTGTATCTGCTTTGCCCAGTTGCTGCAAACTTTGCACACAAAAGTGATGAAACTGACAGCAGGGAGCCCAGACTGTGTAAACCAGACAGACGCAACATGGAAGTTCAGAACCAAACAAAGCCCCCAAGTGACTGGAACAAATTTGCATTCATACTTTAAAAAAAATCACCAAGACTGTGCAGGTGAGTAGGTGCACCTGCACATAGTACGCACATTCTGGTTCTAAAAATCCAACATGGCAGCGCTTATGAACAGAGTATCATGGTATATGAAAATGTGGCTTCCATCTTTACATGCAGCCGTTAGTTTGAACCTTTTCAATAAACTTTCTGATCTCACACAAATGGAGTTTTTGTTCATCACTTTCCAGTATTTGTTCAAATGAAAACCAAAATGTTGCCACTTGTAAAGCTGAATAAAGGACATGTGTGAAAGAGGCTCTTGAGACACATGACAAGTATCTCCCAGAGTAGAAACATCAAAGCACTATGCTGTTGCCTGAGACACAGGAACCATGCACCTGTATAGACAGAGACATTCAGGAGTATCTGTAGAGCTTCCACAGTTACAAAGTGATTCAAATGTCACAATCCTGCGACTAAAGAAAGCTGTGACAATGCAACAGCCTAAAAATTACCCTCAACCGACCAAAGATTCAAGAGGGGAACAAATTTCAAAAGAACACAACAAATCTCCAGTAAATTCAACACTTTCTAGAAATGGCTTCGTTTGGAATAATATAGTTTAAGAATTAAAATGTTGATGGCTTTTAATTTATACTTGGGCATTGTTCCTTGACAAACAAAAGGTGTTCTTAATAAGCACTCTTATATAAGCAAACTATCTCCTAAAAATGAGAATCCGACTGTGAGCAAAAAGGTTCCGAGGTATATGTGACAATGAGGTTAGTGTGTGTAAGAGCACAAGAAAAAGACCAGCTGGCATAGCAGCAAAACAAATCGGAGCAGCTTAGTGTGACTAACCCTGAAACGCTGCTTTGGTAACAGCGCTATTAATGAAAATAGGTCCATCCGATAGGTAGAACCGCCATCTTGCTTTTTCAATAATGCAGACTGTGAGCCTTTCATTTAAAAGCACCACGGTCAAGCTAGCAAGTTTTATGAGAAACCTTCAACTACTGCAGCCTTCAGGAATGAACAAAATCAACCATCACTGACAATGAACCCTCATGCACCGAGTGCTAATCTTTCCTTTTTTGCTCATCCGATCTACTGCACCTGTGAACTTTAAGTTGATGAGTGTTTGACAAAGCTACACAACTGTTTGTCAAAGGAACAGTCCAGTAGAGTTAAGCAGCAGTCATGTACGAGGTTAGCAGTTATACAGCTAGCTACAGTAGCAGATTTAATAAATATGCAATAAAGAAAGAACGTCTTCAACAAGCGGTACAAGTACACAATAACAGACATTTTCCAAGCGTATCGGTGCACATTTTGAAACATGCAGCACGTTTGCATTCCAACTACACCCAATACATTGTTCAGACTAGATTGTACAAAATGAGAGGGAAACTTTACAGACACAAAATGGCTTTAAACCAATTTTCTTATAGGAGAACAATGTGGAACAATATTAATGAGTTTTAAATTTGTGATAATGGCTCTAAGTCACTTGAATAGCCCAGGTAAACCCCAGAGAGATAGAAAGCTGCAAATAACAATCATTAACACTCCCTCACCACGGAGTTTCAAGAACTGACTCAAACCTGAATAACCTAATAGTCTAACAGCTAGAACAAACATGAGAGTCATACTTTATTTTATAGTTGTCAGAAATCCACAACTACGCTTTCCATTGTTGAGTCTCAGCACTCCTTTGTTCTGCTGTCAATCATTTGGCTTCACAAACAGAAATGCTATTAGTAAAAGATAAATTAATTATTAATTAATTAAATAATCAAATGCAACAGATTTCAGTTTGAAATGCTAAATGATAAAAATAAATAAGCACAATTGAACATTCAATTCTAAAAATCATTAGCGTGTTATCAGGTCAGATCTATAGCTTGTACAATGACATGACCACTTCTGATGAAGGTCCTGCCCTGAAATTCTTCTCAGTTTTAGTATTTGTTGATATTAAATTAATGATTATAGTCACGTGTTTCTAGTATCAGTGGTAAAAACAAAGTTATTGTTCAGTTTAACAGCCACTGTGAATAAAGATGTACTGAGACTCACTTCTAGTTGCTTTTAGTACAGCCAAAGACCACGTTAGAAAAATACAGCCTAAAGTATGACTATCACATTACGAGCACAGTTAAAAGACCTGAATATTATTTGTGTGTTCCGTAAAGGCATGAGTTGAATTTCATCAAGTCTTCGGAAAATATCCATCTTTTTAGAGGTGATGTTTTCAAGTGTTGAGGACTTTGAGGTGTTCTGCGGTCTAGGACCTCTTCACATCGGCAGCTGAGGCAAGACTTCCTGAGTTAGTGGAACTGGTCGTGATGTTAGATCCAGATGAGTTGGAACTAGCTGAGCAAAAGGTAGTAGATCTTTTTTTGGGAGGATTCTTCAGCATTCCAGTGCGTTCTTTGACTTTGTATTCCAGTGTGCTATGGGGTACCCCATATACTCCTTGAGCCTTAGATACACTCATGCGACCAGCCATCACCATAGTGATGGCTTCTTCCATCAGTTCATGGTCATACTGACGGTATCGACCACGTTTCTTTCTAGGTTGCTTGTCTTTATCCCGACAGCTGAGCCCTTCTTCTGATCCATCTAGAGAGGATCGACGTGGTCCCGAGCGATAAGGTAACTTGTTAGAACTGTCTGAACAGCCTTGTGCCAAGAATGGAGGTCTGAGTTTGAAGAAGGATAGAGGTCTGGCAGTTGATGTGGACAAACTGGCAGTACTCTCAGTAAACGAGGAATGGTGATAAAGATTTTCAGCCATGTTGCAATTCTCAGTTGAGGTTGTCTTGTGGTCAGACGTGGAACGAACCTGAGGAATGCACAGGGTTGTGGATGACACCAAAATGGAGGTTGGGCTTGGTGCGTGCTGGAGAGCATCCCTGAGCTGGGAGAAGCTGTGGGGGAGGGTCTTTTGTTGGCCCCTTGGCGGACATAAGGCAAGAACAGACGAGGGGAATCTAAAGTCCTCACTCTCCTCTTCACCTCCCCCAATTTCAGCTCGCTCCGCCCACGCGGCCACCTTCTGAAGAACAAGACGAGCTTCGCCGCCTAATGTTGACGACATGATACTGTGAGAGGTTACTTCATCCGTGAGATCTCTGCTTCCTTGTGTGAAGTGATGCAGCCCCCCCAGCCTCCCCTCAGTCAAGCCATGCAAACCTTGCTTCAGGGTTTGCAGTGGTATTCCATAGAGCAAAGCAGCTCGTTGCACCTGGAGCCTCCCTGAACGAATATCCTTCAAAGCCTTGGACAGTAACCCCTCTGACAGCTCCCAGCTCCTCTCAATGTACTCCTTCTGTCTGTACTGCCTCCTAGGGATGGGAGGACCAAAGAGTAGGGTCAGGATGGAGGTGATGGAGGGTTTTTATTTTGGCATAGGGGATGGGGTGAAGACTGAGGGGTCCACTCCTTTATGCCTTGTGTTGGTAACATCACTGTGACTGTTAGTTTCATGTCTGTTTCTGGGCCTTCAAACACACTCCTGCAGTTTGTCACACGCACACATTCACTGTGTGGCAAAGCCTCTTCACGTCCAGGTGGGACAGTCTGTGAATGGCTGGAGTTACTTTGAAGCTCAGATACAACTCCTGTAGTTTTGTGATATCCAGTGAGACTCCTAAACGCTTGAAGGTTGAATAATCAAGCTCGTCATAAAGAGATCAGTAAAGAAGTTAAATGATTAATTAAATAGTGAAATGTTTTCCTCGTTGTACAATTCTGAGCTGTTGGCAAATATCATACGGCCTTTGCTGTGACGTTACCGGTCAAGAGATAAAAGAGTCAACCCCAAAGAAACAAAATATCAAACAGAGGCTAGCTCCTCAAAATGACCTTTAGTTACAAAAGCACTGACACTGTGATTAGGTTCATCATTCACCAGAAGAGGTAATAACTGGATGAAAATCAAGCCACACCAGTTATAAGAGTATTGGTAATTATCTGGTACCTTTGTCATGCTATTGACTTGAGAGAAGATGTTCTGATCAGCAGTGATCATTTAATGAATTATTTGGATTATTATACGTGATGTTTTACTCCCAGTGATTCTTATCAAACAATAATGTAAATAGTTCATTAACTTTTTTGACAAACTGAGAGATTGAATTTACCCCAAAATTAAAGATAGACAAAATAAAACAAGCTCTTACCCTGAGGCTCTTTGACTGGAAGATGACAAAGCTGATGAGTTTGAAGAGTTACGGTTTGAAAGATCTAGGACACCCTCTGTTTAAAAAGGAATTGTATAGGGTAAGTATATGGATTCAGATATTCATAAATCTGAAAACTTTAAATATTTGCACAGCAGCTTTGAATTGACTGCTTTTCCTACCTGCTTCAGGTTTACTCTCTCTCTCTTCTTGTGTACGGCTCACTGTGAGGTCCAGAGGACCATCTGATGTCTCCGACAATGGTGACGAGGGTCGTGTAACACCATTTGTACTGGAGCGGAGCAGGCACTTGGACGCATACTCCACAGCAAACTGATGTATCATCTTCTTCATAAGATCCTGGGCAACTGCAGGTATGTTCGAATCACAGTCCAGACTCACATCTACAAGGTGGAGGTTAAAATGAAATAATGTTAAACAAGTTTGGAGACTATACATGGCAGGAAGGCAGGAATCAGCTAATCAATTTCCAAATAAGAAAGTTTCAGTGAATCAAAGTTCGATTTAAAGAGCTTACCATTCATTTTGCTTACTGGTCATAAGTTCAAATGAACAACATGCATTCTGTTAGTGACTTAGGTCAACATGCAAGTTAACTATTTATATTTACAGTATTGAAAAAAATAACATGACAAGACACCCCTTTACAAAATCATATCCTCTGTTTTGATTTTTGAAAAGGGATTAAAATGGAAAGAGTTTGTATTTTTTTATTTTAAAATATATTTTCAAATTAAAATGAAGTTTGGCCATTTCTGAATAAACCATGAATAAAAACTCAGTTCAAAGTAGCCACTCTGATGCAACCCTATCAAGTAATAGTGCAGATTTCTTTGGTTTATTATGCAGATATAACGTGTTTGTTCTGATCCACCAAACCAGTGACTCCAGAACTCAGAGTTTGACCCACTGACTCCAAGTTGCTGACACTTTTAACCCAAATGATTGCTGGTTAAAATATAAAAACACAGCAAATAAACTAACAACTCCTAAACAATGAAATATCATTCAAGGTGATTTTATTTTCAATTTAGGGATATAATAACAATAATAATTCAGATTTTCAGATGTTAAAACAGCAAACTTCTCCACAGTTGCCCACATGGGGGTGGAGTGGTCTAATGGGGAAGGAAGTTGTCCTCTGATCAAGAGGTGTGTGGTTCAATCCCCGGTCCTGGCAAGCCATATGTCAAAGTAATCCCTGGGCAAGATACAGAACCCCAAAACTGGCTGAATATCAGTGTAAATTTTGTTTTATCTTCTTTTTTAAACTGTTTACATTTTCTCTTCAGCACAAACAGGAGCAGTAACTTAAAACGTTTTAAAGTTGAATCCTGGAAACTTTCTCAACACCCTCCACCTGCTGTTTGATGGCCCATTGTGAGGTCACAACCCCAAGTTTGGAACAAGTATACAGATACAATCTCAATGAAACTGTTAAAGCTTCTTTAAGACACTGAGTTATTCCTGCTGAATGAAGTTAGATGTTGTGTTTATGTCTCATATGGTTTTCCTCATTCCCTTTCTGAAAAGGCCAAAGCCCTGAGCAAACAGGATGCTCCTTCATTTTACAGAGTAACAGAGGAGCCGTGTTTGGTATCCAAAATGTTACAAAGACAACAAAACAGCGTTGCACTTTGCCTCGGCCCATGTTAAATGACTTCATGCCCTTCTAGACAAATTAAAGCCAAAAAGACAGTTGAGTCAAACAAAAGAGCTTAAACTGTCTCAGTGAGTTAACCACACCCATGTAGCAAAAAAAATGATTAAGGTATGAGTTAACCCACATGGAAAGGAAAGAAGACCCAACCGCACAGGTTTCAGAGCATCTACTGTTCAGGACCCCCCCCCACCCCTAAAACACCACCAGAACTTACTGAATATCACTTAAGCAATCATGTTATGATCCATCAGCATAAAAACAATCAATCTAGAGGAGAAAGCTAATGATCACATGTCATAGCAACTAGCTGACCTTTCTTGTGAAACACAGCTTGAAGGAACTTGTGTGCTGATTGGCTGCTCTCAGAGATAGTTGAGGTCTGACATGGAGAGTAATCTGAGGGGGAGGAGAGAGGCGACGTGGGTGCAGGTACTTGACCCTACATGAGAAAATAAAAACACAAAAAACAGTTAGTTACCTTATTGATTTTAACCAGAAAATTACAATATATTCCATCTACATCTGTTGAGGCCTGATGACGACTTCAACAGAGCAGTTCTTGTTGAGTAATCTGGAGCATCCTTACATTAAGTTTGTCCAGTGGAAGGTTACAGAATGAACACTGAGAGCAGCTTGCTTCTTGGGACCAGTCATCCACTTCTTCAGGTTCACAGTCTGAAACAAAAAACACAGGAAATAATAAATTTAAGCAGAATCAGAGATCAAAATGTCTCCAGCTCAAGGTCACTGCACGCATGATCAAACTAATTATTCTTCTGTGTGAAAACAGCCAGCACTTGTTATGTTCCTACAATACACTGACCTGTTTCAGGTTTACTTTAATTGCACTAAGATTTGCATTTTTATGTCTCAGAATCAGGTTTTATTGGCCCAGTATGTTACACACAAGTAATTTGGCTTCTGTTTACATTGTACTTGTGCTTATAGACAGATGTGTGTAAAGATAATTAGACATTGTACATAGACACAAGATACATTTACATGTACATGTAACAGACCTTTTATAAAACACATGCATCTCTTGACTTGAACAGTGTTACTGTTATATCTTTCGATTGCGCTGCACCTTTTGAAGTTACTTTAATGCACCCCTAGACCAGTTGTGATATTATATATAAATGTGAAATGCAGAAACACGTGGGCATCAGTTTTTCTCATAACAAAGATCTGATGAGGCTCTGACGACATCGCACAGATCGTATCAAATAGGCACAAGCCTTTTAAAACTGCATTTTTTACTGAGTAATTCAATCCTGAAAGATCCTCTAATCACCTTACAGCCTCCCTTCCCTAAAACTCCAGGTGTTAATACAGATGTCCCTGCGCTATCAGACCAAAAGTGGCTGGGCGTTTTCACTGCTGGAGTATTTAATGTGCTAATAAGCATATCTGTGAAAGATGGCAGAGATAAATGAAGTCAAGCTAATTTAGCATTCATTTCTTCGATGAGCAGAACTAAAACCGGAAGCACTTTCTTAAAGACCACCTGAAGTGAAACCAGTTAATGACTTCATGAAGGAAAATGTATTGATTTGTAATTAAAGATTTTCTTAACGGACTGGGAGTAAGAACCAAGTGAATCATGTGATGTTCTGAGCCACTACAAAGAGGCCATCAGTAGCAGCTGGTATGAGATTGCTGGAATACGCAGGTGAGAAAGAACATCACACAGAAACATTAACCGAGTAATAATTGGTCATAGTTCATTTAATCTCCGGTGGGATGTTTAAAAATGTCTTTAAAAGTCCCTCAACTGTAGGACAGGATGAACAATACAATCTACAGATAGAATTGTTTAAATAATCAATTTTGGTTTTCATTAAATTTTCAACCTTTTGTGTTTCCACGTTTTCACTGACTGATATTTTTTCTTCTCCAGTTGAGAGTGAACCGAGCTATTTCACAATCTGAAGCAAAATTTTACAAGTTGTGATAAACTATACATATAATTGATTTGTAGCAGGAAACGTGAAAGTGAAAGCTACAAATTTAGAATCTTTGCCTTTACCCTTCTCTTGTTTACCTTTACAGAACAGACGCACCTGCTTCATGACTCATGTTTCCAATACAGTGAATGACTAACGTCTCCTTTTTGGTTCCTGAGTTATGACATTAAAAATGCTCAAGGTGTTTTTGCTGGACATCATAACGTAGCTGTGACAGATTATCAAACAGGGGTGCATTTATTTAGAATTGGACTGAGTTCACTGAAAAGATTATACTGGTAAACCGATATAAAATCATCAAGCCAGATGGTAATCTAATACATTTCACTTATGCTTTTCACTCCTCAGATAGTCAACATGGGGTCTATAAGTGAACTGATTGGTTGTCACTTCAGGTCAGTGTTATTTTACAGTGAATGAGTTTCCAGTAGACAACTGACTGTCTGAAAACAGGCAAAACAGCACTATTGACTAAAAATACTGCTTTAAATACAGACAAATATTCTCACAATAATGTTTAAAAAAAATAATGAAACAACTGCTATAAAAAAAAACTAAAGCAAATATTTAGTTTAGAACACAAAATATACATCGCAAGTGTTGTATCTTAGCTTCATGCAAGACTAAAGGACATGTACCGATTGGATAAAATATTGTTTTGGAATGACAAACACAAAAACCATTACACTAAATTACTAAAATAACCCACCGTTAAATAAATTAAGGTCTCTCAGCAGCATCGGCCCATAGATTCCCTCCAGAATACTTTCAAACCCTGCAAGAAAAAAATAATTGTTAGTCCGTTTCCTTTGTCTCCGTTTTAGTGTTGTTGTTTTTTTTCCAGGCCTCAATACGGTCAATAACTTCATCATGGTGGACATTAAGTAATTTTAATTATGAGATGACGTATATTTTAGCTCTAAATGTTA
The DNA here is from genome assembly GCA_006937955.1 of Pachypanchax playfairii. NCBI lineage: Eukaryota > Metazoa > Chordata > Actinopteri > Cyprinodontiformes > Aplocheilidae > Pachypanchax > Pachypanchax playfairii. The sequence continues at coordinate 581,269 of SSNP01000072.1, forward strand.
ACATGGACTAAAGAGTTGACGCTAACCCTTTTATAGCACAAAAATATGTTCAATAAGGAACTAATGGGAACACAATCTGCTAAAATGAATGTCTTTCTCCCTAAATACTTATTTTACTTAGCCTAGCATCGCATTAGCATAGCCGATAAATACTAACGTGTCAATAAACAGATTCACTTTAGGTCGTAACTACATTATACAAATGATACGGTTCGTCTTTGAGACTGATATAAGAAACCTTGTAGGGTAGACAGAAACGTCTACAAAGCAAACACCGGTGAGCAGCTAGCTCGTCAAGGTGGACAAAGAAATGGAGTCAACACAGTTAACCTCCTACGGCGTTGAGGGCTACCAGCTAGCTACTAGTTAGCTAGTTCGGGCAGCGATTTCTCTGTTGTCCGATAAAAAATGTCTCCTAAACAGTCTTATTTTTAGAAATGTCAAGATGGATATGGTTCATACCAACGCAGTGTATCAATCTGTGTCGCCATGAATCAAGTTCCCGCCGAAACCCCTTTCTTTCTGCTGTGCATCTGGTGCACTGCACGGTCGCCATTCTCGCTCCTGCCCCTCTCTACCCTCTCCCCCTTCACCGTGGCCGACTGACGGGATGCGGCTGGTGCTACTATCCATAACTGACCACTAGGTGGCGCCACCGTCCTTCTCACAGCGTCCATTCTCTTCTTCTTGGTGGATCAGGACAGTGGCGTGTCTAAAAATGTTTGTTGGGGGGCACAGATTTCAAAAAGGGTGGCACATGGGGCCCATAACCATAAAAACCCTAGATTTTACAAAATTTTAGACTGTTTATCATAATTTAAGTAGCTACCATAAATCCAAATTAATTAAAAATCTTTCAAAGCACAATTCCAATGGAACACTTTATCTTTGATTCATGAAAAAGTATCTCTCTGCAGGGGGAGAGGGGTGGGTTGACCTGGGCTGGCCAGTCTAGATGGCTTCTAAATATTAGTAATAATGGACTTGTATTTATTATGTTCAGTGTTTAACTACAACGTTGCTTTGTTCCTTATATAGCTTGACTATTTACCTTTTTATAATATAACATTTTAATATTACAATATTAATAATAATATTTTAATATATAGTTCCAAAAAATAATGTTAGTCTATTCTGGAACATGTGCAAAAGATATTTTATATCTAGATGCAACATTGTTTTCTGAATGATTTGATCCAACTTTTCTCATTTTTCTTGTGATATGTTTCCCAATTTAAGGTTTTTATGACTGAAACAAAATATGAATATTAGCTTTTCGTCAGTATAACTTTCTTTTTCTCTTTCTGTAAATTTTGTAAAGCCACCATCCTGTTTTCCTCTCTTTCAATAGTATTTCCAAAATATTTTAATTGGAGTACAGATTTGATTTCTCACCCACTGAATGAAGTAAACATTTCAGTGGTACACACTTGTGGCTTATTTTATATATTTGACTGAAATCGTGTTTCTCTTTGTTGTTATAAGCTCTATGTGAATGTAACTGTCATTTTTTATAAAGGGATCTCTAATGGTCCAACTACTTCAATCCATTAAATAAGTGTAAACAACATCCTAATTCTTTTTGAGCATGTCAGTCTGTTGAATTTATTACATTTTTAGTTGAGTTTCATGAGCACATTTGGAATAAACAGCTGAAATTTAAAAAAAAATAAATTTAAAAATGTATTTGTCTGAAAGAAACAGATATTTTTATTGTAACCACATGAGTGCAGCATTTCTTTTACAGCTTATCTTTAAGGGGAGGGGATTTCATTAGGTTAGGTTAAACCACTTGATAATATGCCAGTAACAACTATATTGCCATCCAACACTTCATTAATGTAGTATTTGGTTTACTCATGGTCTATCAGCAGGGAATCCAAACCCCTGATTCTCTGTTTTTCATGTTAGTGACTTTGTCTAGATTAATAGCATCATGCAGCAACAAAACACATCATACACCTAAATCTTCAGTTTAAATTTAGGGCCTGGGCAGTTTCTCCTAATGCAGGATGGTGGGTCATGAGGACAGGGATTAGAAAAAGCTGGTCTCGGGCAGTTATGCCCAATCCTGGCCCTTGAAGACTACTAACCTGCATGTCCCTTTCCAGAATCCCTTCAACCCCTGCAAGACAAAATGAACCATTAGAGTACAATCTGTTTTCCTAAGGCATGTTCTTTAGTTCTGCAGAACCCTGTTAATCACCTATTGATTCAAATCAAGTGTGTTGGAGCAAGGAAACATCTAATACATCCAGGATGGAGACCCTCGAGGACCAGGATTGGACGTCACTGCTATAAATCAGTTTAAACAGAACCCTTTCAAGGTGTGAGCATCTGCAAGAAGTAGTTTCATGCAGAGTGTGGAAGTGATTATGGGAAGGTCAAAGCCAAAGAGACTGAGTGGAGATCATATGAGGTACAGACATGAGGAGCTTAGGAGGGATGCACAACAGATAGACATGTGTAGCAGTAAAAGCAGCAAGCGTCGCTGGCCCAGGTGGAAATCATTGTCATGGCGGCTTTAGGCGCTGTTGCTGTGGAGATGATGATGAAAGATGGCAGTCTGGTGGACAGCATTTCTGAGCCAGAGCGTGACCAACAGCATTCAGCCCACTGTGCCCTGGGGACAGAGATGAGTATGTTCAGGCAGGGTCACAATAATGTCGTGAGTATGAACAAAAACACACACACACACACATCTTAGAATGATGCATGTGAGTGTGTGATTCAGTACATGTGTGTACACAGTGCTGTCTACTTCCACTGTGAAACCAAAGTACTGAGTGACGAGGCAACGAGCAGCAGCTTAGCACCAAGCTGGTGGTCCCTCTGCAGCAACCCAGAGGAACTTTTAACACATCGGTTACACACAGTCCTAACTGCCGCTCAGAGGCGTCTGTGTGAGGCGAAGCAGAACTGTGCAAGCTCACATCTGGATCTTGTTATGTATTTTAGAAGAAGGGCACAGTAGCTACATATTTTAATTTCCTTTCATTTTACTGCTTCAACAAGCCAAAAACAACAACTAAAAACAAAATTTGTTGACAAACTGCTCTAAACTGAACACCTCACAGGATTTTTAGCCCCCATTCCAAAAAAACAGTTAGGATACTGTGTAAAATGTAAATAAAAAACAGAATGCAGTGTGATTTACAAAGTTCATTAACTTCAGAGAGACCTTGTCTAGATGGGAACTGATGTTGCTCTAATATCGCAGCATTTTTCAGTACTGATGTTCCTTTCCAGATGTGTAAGATGCTCCCACCATCAGCACTAATGTAACGCCAAACAACCAGAGAGACAGCTTCTGATGCGTCCTCTGATAACAAGCTGGAAGGTTTCTCTCCTCTTTTGTCCAAAAAGAATATAAATCTGACCCTAGAACAGTTTTACATTTCACCTCAGAACACTTTAAATATGTTTTTGTTTGGAGAAGATGTCGTTTCTGAATCACATCTACTTTAAACTTTTTCTTCACATGATCATGTGTAGCCGGTGTTTGTGGGTCACATGATGAACTGTGTCATCAGTGATACCTGGAAGTCTTCTTCCCCATACAGTGATGTTCAGTAGAGAATCATGTTTTTGAACTGTGCCAACAACTTTTAAAGCTTATCGTTGCCTCTGTCCCAAATATTTTTAGATGTGTTGCTGCCATCAAATTCAAAATTAACTAATATTTTAACTAATATTTTAATATTTGATATATTTAATATTCATATTTAATATTCCCTATAAAGTGTCTGAGGTTGAACATCTGAAATGTTGTTTTTGGTTTATTGGAAATGAAATATAAGCTTTGCAAATCACTACATCGTGTTTTGATTGACATTTTACACAGTGTCCCAACATTTTTGGAATTGAGTTTATAATTTAATTATTTTCCTTTTTGTTATTTCTCACTTATTATCCTATCTGCAACGCTCCATTTTTGTTATAGTCCCTGAAATATGAACAAAACTTGTTAGGAAGCTGCAAAAAGTCAGTCAGATTCACAGATGCAATCTGTAACTTAATATTTATTTTTCTTTAGAATGCGATTGGCACTAAGTCTCCCTTTGTTGTTATATATTAAATTTAAAACAGATACTGGTATTTATAGGATTTAATTGTTCACACCAACAGTTCAAGTGGCTCAAGATGCTTGTTGGCTTTTTTGGTTCAAAATATAAAAACATAAATGTTTGATGAAAAATGTAATTGACACACTGACTCCGCCCTCGTGCAGCATCTGAATCTGTGTCACATGGAGTCTGATATGTTCTAATTTAAAGAATTAATATGGTAGATTTATTTATGTTTTCTTTATGTCTAGTTTGCATGGACATGAAGAGATTCACTTTTATCTTGAGTTTTATAAAGTTAAAGCTACATTTTTCTCAGTCTTTGTAAAAATGTGCAGTTTCTTTATTCAATGTATTTTTTTTTCAGTGTGAACATTTCTGACGGCTCTCTCCAGCTCCTCTGACTGTCATGGCCAGTGTTTGTGTGACTGTGTTTTTGTGTGTCGAGTGAGCTCTCCTTTCAGAGTACCATCTATGCTGGAGAGAGGTGCTGATGAGGAGCTGGAGCGTATTTAAACTGCAGGCAGACCTACAGTCCACGCCTGGTTGTTAACCATACCGGTAACAGAAACCAAAGCCACTTTTCCGAGTTTTCCTAGTGTTAAATATTTCTGAGTTGTATTTTATAGAGTGTTCAGTGTAACCCTGTCTTCTCTCCAGGATTACCATCTGCGCTCCTGCTCCTCCAGCCCAGCTGTGGAGATCCTCCTGAGTTACCTTCTCCCGAGCTCCTCCGTGAACCTGATCCCGAGCTCCAGTCTCCGCCGCCTGCCTGCCTGCTCTCCAGCCCACTCACTCGACACGCACCCTGGAAACATCTCCCTGCACAGTCCCTCTCACTGGACCTGCCTCCTCCTCATGCTCCTTCTCTTCATCACTCCTTTGAGTACTATCTCCTTGTGTTCACCATTCTGCCAGTTTCCAAAAGTCAGCTTCTAACCTCTGGTCTCATCCCCAGTACCGGACCTTCCCGAGATCACTAGCACCTTTGCACATTCTTAACCATTGAAAATATTGTAAAATAAACTTTTCACTTTTGCACCAAGAGCTTGTGTCTGTGGCTGAGTCACACATGTGTGTCAAACGTCTCCCAGAGACCATGACACTGACTGAAACTTGACCTCTGACCCCAGACTTCAACATCTAAACCCTGACCTCTGACTTAAAAACACACGGTTTTTAATATCAAGAAAATGAAAGTGACACAATGTCTAAACTCTAAACTTGTTTTCAAAGACAGTTCGTTGCCCCTAAATGCTACACAGAGAAAAATTTCTAATCTGTTCTCATATAACTTCAATTTTTAAAGCCATCCATTTTTATCTGTTTGACCTTATCTGAGGTCAGATCATGGACACACCAGGTCCAGGAGGAAAACCCAGGTTTCTCTCTTCACCGCAACACTCAGGATTCCTCTTGGGGGATTCCAACGACGTTCCTGATGGTTCCTAATAAAATGTATTGGGGGGGGGGTAGGGGGTGGTTGGATGTGTGTATAGTGTGTCTATGTGAGTTATGTGGTGGTTGTTTTGGTGTGGGAGGAACCGGGGCACCCGGAGTAAACCCACGCATACACAGGGAGAATAAACTCCACTGTGCAGCCCTGATTTTTTGTGATGTGGTTCTAGAATTTAATCTGGACTAGATTGGCTTGGTCTCTGCTTTCTTTGAAAGATGCTGAGGAACCTTTGCTTGAAACTTTTCTTTTTGAGTTTCTCAGCATGTTTCTGCTTGAACTGCTGTTCCAAGATCTGCATTCTTCCCAGAAGCGTTTCTGTGACGTGTTTTCTTTCGTCTTCTTCTTGCTCCAGAGTTTGTTTCAGCTGAGAAAAGGTCTCCAGAAGAACTGATTTTTCTTCAGACCATTCCTCTCGCTCTTTATTTAAAGTTCCTTCTAACTCTGAAGCCGCTGACTGCAGATATTTCACAGTGTCGTGTTTATCAGTCAACAGCTGAGATTTTTCTCGTTCCCATGTTTCAGTACGGTCTTTAAACTTTTGTTCTGTTTCCTCCAGAGCGTTTTTAATCCTGAAGGTTTCCTCGTCCTTTATGGCCACGCAGGATTTCAGCTCTTCTGCTCTTATTGTCTCAGTTTTCAAAGCAGCTTCAAGTTCACTGATTGTCTTCAGAGCTTCAGAATGGTCAATGTCCATCTGGTTTTTCTCCCAATGCAAATCTCGCATTTCGCTCAGGTGAATATTGATCCCTTTCCTCACCCACCAGATCTGCTTGTGTAAAGGGAGACTGTTCTCCTTCTCAAACTCCAGCTTTTCCAGCTCTTTTTCTGCCACTTCCAGTTTTTGTTTAATTTGACGTTTCTCCTCGTGTTGGCCACGTAAATACTTCTCAATCTCTTCAGATTTCATTTTTTCCTCGCTCAAGTCTGATTCCTGCTGAAAAACTTTCTGCTCAGCCAATAGATGTGCTCCTTGCATTTGGCTGAACTGGTCTGTCAGACCTTTCAATTTCTCCGTCAGGTCGGCATTAATTTTTTCTAGATCAGACATCTTTTTATCCTTCAGTCCAAGGGTTTCAAGATATTCAACCTCAGAAATCAAAATGAAGCCTTTGGTGTTCATATTTGGGACTTTGGATGGTCTCACAGAGTCCTCTGCAGGCTGAGGCTGACTGGTCTGAGTGGAATCCCGTCTTAAAATGGGAAAATCTTCTTTTAAAAATGTTTCCTTGGCGTGTGATTGGCCAGTGGATTTGTGAGCGTTTATTTGACTCATATTTTTTATTCTTCTTGAGAGATTCAAGTTGTGTCAAACTGTAAATACAGTAATGAAGTGGCCAGATTACAGATTCAGGGCTATTTATAGGCTTTGATGACATCACAATGTTGGGGGAGGGGCTTAGGTATTTCAGCCTTTGATGTCATCACTGTTCTCATTGGAATAGATAGAATGTTTCCTGTAACCTAGCAACAAGGTAACTAAATTAATGGTCAATGTTCCACAATACAAAACTAAACAAAATTTGAATCTGGATAAATGTTGATAAAAATATGTTTTAATATAAAGACAGAATAGCAACATTTTGTCTGTCTGTCTGTCTGTCTGTCTGTCTGTCTCTCTCACTCACTCACTCACTCACTCACTCACTCACTCACTCACTCACTCACTCACTCACTCACTCACTCACTCACTCACTCACTCACTCACTCTCTCTCTCTCTCTCTCTCTCTCTCTCTCTCTCTCTCTCTATCTCTCTCTCTATCTATCTATCTATCTATCTATCTATCTATCTATCTATCTATCTATCTATCTATCTATCTATCTATCTATCTATCTATCTATCTATCTATCTATCTATCTATCTATCTATCTATCTATCTATCTATCTGGGAACAGATTTAATTTGACTCCTCTACACGTGTAGACCAGTGGGAGTCCAGTATAATTAGGGGAGGCTGAATGAAATAAAAAATACCAAAAGACAGCCTGTAGGTAAGATTTCATTTTTTAGATGGTTTGAGTGTTAGGATTTAGCATGTATTTGGGAATGTGTTTTAACAAGGTTTATTACTGACATAGTACAGATGCAAACCACACATTCAGCGTGTTTTTGTAACAACAATTCAAAAGTTATTTTTGTAACCTATACTCCAAAAGGCTTGACATTGTTTTTTATAAAAACACACACTTCATTCATGTCAAACCAACTCTGATTACTCTGGATTAGAAAGGACAAACTGCAAAGTTTGAAGGAATAGATAGAAGAGGCCAAAAAGAAAAGAGGAAGGAAGGTCAAAACATGTCAGAAGGAGTATTTAACTTGATCTGGATGTATGTAAACATGCATGCAGCGTTAGAAAGAGCTGTACTGCTGTGCAGCGAGACACCAAGCTGCTGCCCAATTGAAGAGGTCTTTCATAACTTCAGCTCTGTCCAACTGCTTTCAGCTGACCCCACTCACTCTCCCTCTGTGTCTGAGCTGTCTGTCTTCTGTGTGCACTTGGACAGGTCTTTAGGTAAGACGGGACTCTGAGAGACGTTTGTTGTTCTGGAGGTAAAAGGTAAAAAGCAGCTGGAGGGGCTTATGCATCACAGAAGCACTACGGAGGATTACCATTAATTCTGTCCGCAGTAAGCGCTTTACTTTGAAGACTAATGCATGCACACGCGCGCGTGCACACACACACACATAAGACTGAAGGTGCACTGTTAAGGGGACTGGAGGGCGATTTTAGCTGAAGGTGCACGGGGGCCAGACTTTGCCTTAGGGAAGTTGGGGGAAGGAGGTGAGGAAGGGGTGAGAGGAAATTGTTCAACTAAAAACACATGCAAGGTTAATAATCCTGCTTCATTTAGCCAATAATTGAGGAAGAAGCTAAAAAAGAACCACATTGTTGTCATCCTCACTGGTCTAGATTTTAAACTTGTTTTGCTGAATGCATCATGTTTGTCTATCTGCTGATAGAATTATTCTTCTTGCTCACAGAGTTGATGAAAAGCACTTTTGTTGATGCTGAACTCAACAGAATCTCAAACAGAATCAGTGTTAGTGTCATATTACTGTAGTGGCTGGTCTGGGTTTAAGGGAATACGTTTGAATATATAAGTCATGTTCTAGTTTCAAGATTTTACAAGCGACTACCAGAATTTAATTCTCACTTGCATTTTGTTTTGTTTACTGGAAAAAAGTATTATAAAACTTCCGCCAAATGTTTCTGAAACAAATATGTTCATTTCTATCAATACACCTGAACCTTTTTAGAGCTCTTCCTTTACAGTTTACTGAAAGGTTCCTTTAACAATCAGACTTTGACTTTTTTAAATTTTTATCTTTAATAATTTAATAATCCTGATGCTTGGAGGACTTTCCACATCTTTTGAATGTCATTGTGATTTTATTTTTCTGTTTGACCTTGTGAGCATTAGTTAAGTGTGCAGTTCAAACTTCTCTCTTGTAATTTGAAATTAGATCAATAGATCATTAGATCAATAACTTATCAGCGGAGTGTTGCTTTTACTAAACCGACACCTCAGTGAGATCACAGCGAGGTAGACTATGAGCTATAATCATATTTTCTTCTAAATGAGCCGTCCTCCATGCTGGGAGACTTTCATCAGCCTACATGCAGCCTGCTGGTGGCTCAGGGACCATCTACAAATTACAACACTGAAAATATAGAAATATTCAATTGCTTCATCTAGGAGAAGTGTAGCGTCAATAAAATTGTTAACGTTTTTTATACTAGATTTCTTGGATTAGAAATAGATGTTTTTATTTTTTAAGAGACTTGAATAAGTCGATCTTTAATCAAATCAAATTTTAAGGTGTATGGTTGTAAAAAAAGTCATTATGAAAATTAGTTTGTTCTATCAGCTACATAAATTTATGTTTTATTATTAAAATGGGTCAAAATATACCATTGCATGTTGTACCACACAAGACACAGTACACATAACCATCTTCCCTTGATCTTACTACAGCTCATATTTTGGGAAAATAGGCTTAAATTTAATTTTAGGGTCTTTTTCAACATGTAATAACCGCATTGTAGCATTAGTCTCAGGTTTAGGTGAACGATGGTGGGAACTATTTTATTTAATCTACTAAACTGGTAAATGTAAATGCTGCACATTTACCAGTTTATTAGTAGATTGAATTTCAGTTTATGCTTTGAGTCGGTTATTACAGGAGAACAAAAATATTTATTTCATAAAGGAAAGAAACAGAAAAAGCTGTGTGTGGATGCATGTGTAGCTTTTGTTTTATTATCTTACACTCTTACATCAACAGGCATCCAACCAAACTCACTCTTGCGTTTATCAATAATTGGGTGGTGGTGGTCTGGGATGATATCAAAATTCCCGGCCTGAATTATTGTCTCAGTCTGCTCCTGGTTGGGACCAATAATTAGGATGTCTCCTGGTCACCTTCCTCTGAAATGTTTCCACACACTATAAGACCAGGTGGCAGACCTAGACCTCACTGATGGGATTATATACCCTCTCCAGCCTGTGAACACCTTGAGATCCCCCAGATGGAGATATGGAACATGTCACTGGAAAGAGAGAAAGGTGTGGTTTTAACATTTGGGACTGTTGTCTCTGTGACCCAAACTTTTTACTTAAGGATAAATATGCAAAAGCCTACAACAATTCTTTATTCACTTTGTGTACTTTTCCTGTATCTGCCTTTGCATCCACACTCACACACATAACACTGTACTGGAAGCAACGCTTTAATTTATTCCTGAATGTAAAACAAATTGAATGTAAATTCCTGCCCCCTGTGTATGTATCTGATTAACCAAATTCACGTACATGTTTTTTTTAGAAGCATTGCCTGGTGATGTTGTTTCCATGAATGCTGTAAAAACTCGGAGCCTCGGGCTACAGACTGAATTCTCCTGCCTGTGCAAATGGCAGAATCAAAGAGACGGTTTTTGAGAATGTGAAACCTTTTTATCTTTAGAAATCAGCACATGAACATGTGTCCTTGTGGGGTGAAATGTAAAGACAAATAACCCTGTAGAACCTATAGTTTTCTGACAGGTGTGATATTTACATCAGCAGAGAAATGAAATAGTTCTTTGATATTTGAGGACGTCAGTGCTCACAGACTGCTTGGAAAAACCTGACAGCTGTCTTCCCATTTAACAGTGAGCCTCTGATGCATATAATGCAGTTATATCACAATCCTGTGAGGGACTCGGGTTTCTGATAAGCGTTGAGACTGAGACTTGCTGATGAAAAGCAAATACCAGTAAAACTGTCTGGTTCTCTTCACTAACTTGTAAAGAAATCAGTCAACCTTTTGTTATTATAAAGTTAAAAGTGAGTTAGAAACAAACACAACTCTCATCTGTTGGTAATTAAAAAGTGAGTCGGAGTTGGCCCTTGAGGTTTAAACAGGAAGTGTCACTAAAAAGTTCAGATTAGGTGGCGGGTTGTATAAAAACTGGATGGGTAAGAAGCACCTTCTCCTGAATGTGGTATTGGAGTTAAGGAGAGGTATTTCTTGTCAAATATTAGGTTGCATTCACACAGGTTGCACCAGTGAATCTACCACGGCAACATAAAGGTTGATTTCTGAACTCAATGAGATAAACAATGAAGTCCAAGGAGTGCATTACCTGGTGGCTCCCATGGTGACGGACCCACATGCACCACAGAGAATTTGCAGCATGACTGGCTCCACTGGCCATGTCTGCCAGGTCTGAGGTCTGCGCTCTCTGATTGCTTTTCTAGTTTTAAGTGTTACAATAGAAAAAAACAGGTTTTGTCGTTATTTATAACCAATTTTCAGCCAGTGAACAGGGAAATTAGTGCATGCAGAGCAATGGGGGGGTGCAAAAGTCTTTAAAAAAAAAGCCTCACAACAAAAGTGACCCCCCCCCTCCGCTACCTGAGCATCACAGCTAGAAAAAATTCCAGGAGAAACACTAGATTGTAAAACATTGATGTGTTGTTGTGCTGTCAAATGTTTTGGTTTTGTAAAGTGAGTGTTTGTTAGCTCTAATATCACCACGATCCCAGATGGTGCCGTCCAAACATTTCAAGTGTAGTGGAGACACCTTGTGCACTGGTGCAGCACTCACCTTTGACCTAAAGTAAGCACACACACTGAACGCCACCACGATACCTCAAAGTGAGGTGTAAGGAGATTTGTTTTCAGCTGAAACATATTTCACTCACCATGTGCGGTAATGTCAAGTGAACAGTGTTAAATAAGGTGACTACGGAGAAAAACTGAGTAGACAGAGAGACCAAGGGAAGACGAGGATGGAGGGGAAAAGGCCAGTTAACATTTGTTATCATTTAACCCTCTGAAAGTAAAATATTTGACTTTCCGTGTGGAAACACGGGTCTGTCATATGTTTCTGTCTGGTTTGTTCTTAAGGTCACATTCTTACATTTTTTTTGGAGACCTCATTGCCACATTTCATTGTTTCTTGACACCCATTGTCTTTAGGTTAACTGTATGCATTTTTATGCCTATTTTCTCCTCGTTTTTGCCTTTACAGTATGTTTGTAAGGACCTTCAACCAACTCACACTCTCTGTCTGTCTCACTCAGGAACAGAACAAAGTTTATGAGGCTCGACAGGCCTGGCTAATCTAACCCACATGTCAATAGTGCAGTGCCATTCTCTCTTCTGCAGTAATGACTCTTAAATTGTGCTAGCGTGTGTGTGTGTGTGTGTGTGTGTGTGTGTGTGTGTGTGTGTGTGTGTGTGTGTGTGGGTTTGTATTTCTGACCTCCTGGGGACCCGTTTCCTGACTTTTACTATCTTTCTGGGGTCCGAGGGTTCTTGTGGGGACCGAAGCCTGGTCCCCATGAGGGGGACTCCCCTTTTTAGGGTTAGGGGTTAGGTTTATAGGTATGGTGTGAATAGAGTTTTAGTTAGTCTTAGGGTTAGTTATAGATCAGTAATGGTTAAGGTTAGTAAAAGGGTTTGGGTTAGGTATAAATCTAGTTACTAAAATCAATGGAAGTCAATGGACGGTCCCCATAAGGATACCAAAACACACTTGTGTGTGTGTGTGTGTGTGTGTGGTGTGTGTGTGTGTGTGTGTGTGGGTTTGTATTTCTGACCTCCTGGGGACCCGTTTCCTGACTTTTACTATCTTTCTGGGGTCCGAGGGTTCTTGTGGGGACCGAAGCCTGGTCCCCATGAGGGGGACTCCCCTTTTTAGGGTTAGGGGTTAGGTTTCTAGGTATGGTGTGAATAGAGTTTTAGTTAGTCTTAGGGTTAGTTATAGATCAGTAATGGTTAAGGTTAGTAAAAGGGTTTGGGTTAGGTATAAATCTAGTTACTAAAATCAATGGAAGTCAATGGACGGTCCCCATAAGGATACCAAAACACACTTGTGTGTGTGTGTGTGTGTGTGTGTGTGTGTGTGGGTTTGTATTTCTGACCTCCTGGGGACCCGTTTCCTGACTTTTACTATCTTTCTGGGGTCCGAGGGTTCTTGTGGGGACCGAAGCCTGGTCCCCATGAGGGGGACTCCCCTTTTTAGGGTTAGGGGTTAGGTTTATAGGTATGGTGTGAATAGAGTTTTAGTTAGTCTTAGGGTTAGTTATAGATCAGTAATGGTTAAGGTTAGTAAAAGGGTTTGGGTTAGGTATAAATCTAGTTACTAAAATCAATGGAAGTCAATGGACGGTCCCCATAAGGATACCAAAACACACTTGTGTGTGTGTGTGTGTGTGTGTGTGTGTGTGTGTGTGTGTGTGTGTGTGTGTGTGTGTGTGTGTGGGTTTGTATTTCTGACCTCCTGGGGACCCGTTTCCTGTCTTTTACTATCTTTCTGGGGTCCGAGGGTTCTTGTGGGGACCGAAGCCTGGTCCCCATGAGGGGGACTCCCCTTTTTAGGGTTAGGGGTTAGGTTTATAGGTATGGTGTGAATAGAGTTTTAGTTAGTCTTAGGGTTAGTTATAGATCAGTAATGGTTAAGGTTAGTAAAAGGGTTTGGGTTAGGTATAAATCTAGTTACTAAAATCAATGGAAGTCAATGGACGGTCCCCATAAGGATACCAAAACACACTTGTGTGTGTGTGTGTGGGTTTGTATTTCTGACCTCCTGGGGACCCGTTTCCTGACTTTTACTATCTTTCTGGGGTCCGAGGGTTCTTGTGGGGACCGAAGCCTGGTCCCCATGAGGGGGACTCCCCTTTTTAGGGTTAGGGGTTAGGTTTATAGGTATGGTGTGAATAGAGTTTTAGTTAGTCTTAGGGTTAGTTATAGATCAGTAATGGTTAAGGTTAGTAAAAGGGTTTGGGTTAGGTATAAATCTAGTTACTAAAATCAATGGAAGTCAATGGACGGTCCCCATAAGGATACCAAAACACACTTGTGTGTGTGTGTGTGTGTGTGTGTGTGTGTGTGTGTGCTTCTGTGGGAACACCAGACCTGGCAAAAAAAACTCCATCTCAGTCCAACAATGAGACACAGCAGGGAGGGAAAAAAGGAAAATAGAGTTTCATACTTTAAATCAGTCATGATTTACACACACCCACCTTTTTATATTTAAACATACACAAACCTAATCTCATCCATGCACAGATGTTTTAGCTAATTGATTGCAACTGTGTGGTGCGAAGAGCCATTGGTTGAGATTGGCTCCGAGTGCGTGGTGTGTTTTCTGGCTGATTTTTACAGACCACACCGCAGTGCTCGCCTTCCAACCAACAGAAAATACAAATCGCATCCAAAATTTAGTCAAATATGACTTTGCTGAGATGCTTTATGGGGGTTGATTTTTTTCTAGATACCATTTTCAGTGTGTGTACACACACAATCTGCTTAATGATGCAAGAAATGTGCATGTGATTGTTGCATATGCCAGCACAGCATGGGGAGAGCACGAGTCACAGTATAAAGCTGGAAGTGTGTCGGTCAGTAATCGTAAACAGAAAGTGTTGACTGGTGGAGTGTGTGTGCGCGTGTGTGTCTGTGTGTGTGACTTATATTGGCTGTGTCATCTCACACATCCATGATTCTCACTTTACTACTATGACATCCAGGAAGTATTGCAGGAAACTACGATGGGATGTCTTTGTGTGTGATTTATTATTTTTCAAAGTTTGACTGAAGGAATCAAGGAAAGGGAGGGGACATCTGTGGTGAAGATTACTTTAGCCTTTTATCTGGGCACACTGAATATCTCTGTCACTCAAGTTGGCAGCGTGTGTGTGTGTTTATATAAGACAGCAGCTTCATATGTTTAGAAAGCTGTTAGTGAAACATCGTGTAAGGCTTGGCAACACAACAGCATGTCCATTTGACCTCATTCGCAAGTTTGTAGTGAATATATTAATAATGTCTGTATATCTGCTGACAAGCTTTACTATTCATCACTTTCCTTTGTCACAACTGTTGTAGCCAAAAGAAATTATGCACCAAATCTACTTCAGTAAATTAATTTTACACAAAATAGTGAGTGTTACGATGTTTGTCAATGATCCTTGTTATAGAATAACTAATTAATCTGTTTTTTTTTTTTTTTCTGGTGGCTGCATGGTGGTGCAGTGGGTAGCACTGTTGCCTTGTAGCAAGAAGATCCTCGGTTCAAAACCAGTCCAGGATCTTTCTGCATGGAGTTTGCATGTTTGGGTTTTCTTTAGGGACTCCAGTCTCCTCCCACAAACCAAAAACATGCTTGAGGTTAATTGAAAACTCTCAACTGTCCCTATGAGTGTGTGAGTGGTTGTTTGTCTATGTGTGACCCTGTGATGGACTGATGACCTGTCCAGGTGTGACCCCGCCTCTCATCCAGTGACTGCTGGAGACAGACACCAGCCCTCCATGACCCAGAACAGCAACAAGCAGGTACAAGATTCAAAGAGAAAAGTTGGAGTTCAGATAAAATGCTAAAAAGGGAATTACTGACATGTTTTTATCAAGACGCCTTTTGAGTTTTGAAAAGTACTTAGTAGAAGTAAAGCAAAACATTTCTTTAAACAATGTCTTTGCTACTTGTATTTAAAAGTTACATCTGTGGCAGCTGGATAAAGTTTATGTTTTAAATTGTTCCAAATATTTCTAATCTTTAGGAGATTTTGCCCTTTCAAAACAATGGAAATAAAGAACTTGATAATAGCCACTGTGCTGTCAGGTAAAAACATGCAGGATGCAATGGAACTATTCTTTCTTAAATACAGAGCTTATTATGCAGGATTTCAACTGTAAATTTACAAAAGAATAAAAAAAATTAGAATACAATTTTGAGAGTTAATCAAAACATTTAGATCCAGAACAATCCTTATAGAAATACAAATTATCTGTTGACTTTCCTTCTAAGATTTAAACACAGATTATGTTAAAAAAATGATGATTTGATTAAATATTCAAAATAACATTATGCATGATCTCAGAATATCATAAGATCTCATGTGATGTGAAATGTGTAACATTTAGAGTACATGTTGTGAACAACATTCAAAATCTGTAAAATGTACTGAAATATAGTTCTAAGATCAGTTGGTTCTGGTTTGACTTCAACACTTTTGATTTTGATGTCTGGTACATCAAATGGAGACATTCAAAGAGTCTCATTAAAATCTGTAATGTGTTTCGTAATGGTGACAACAAAAGCTAAAATGCTGATAATGGTGAACATCTTCCTCTCTGACCTTTATCCTCTTTGTTCTGTTGCTCCAAAACAGACAGCATGCATCTACTATGTGTTTGGATCAATAGTTTTCATGTTTGTGATTTCCCATTTATTCTGTTTAGCTTGTTTAGCCAAGTAGTTTGTACCATTACTGCTGCCAGTGGAATTTATTTTGACATTTGATTGGAATGGTTGACATTAATTAGTTGATCGATTCCCATTTCAGAGTACATAGTATATTTTTCGTGCTTGAACAACAACAACATTCCTGTTGTAGGAACTTATAAGAAACTATTTTTCTCTTGCTGAACAAACTGACTTCATGCAGCGATGCGGTAAATGCAGCATTAGACTTTGAAAGGAGAAAGTGATGCAGACTGGAGTGTTTTTGGTTCTTACCATCAAACAGAGTGACAGACTCAGTGTGAGTTGTGGGCAACAAGGACTGTGACTGACAGTTTTTTTAAACTGTGATAAAAAATCTATTGTAGCTCTAATCTTGGTAAAAACTGCAGTTTATTCCAATGATTTCAGCTTTTAAAAACACATTATATTTCTATAAAGTACTATATTATTTTTAATAGCAATAAAGAAACCTATAAACATCTTGTTGCATTTGCACAAACATCAGTTATAGTTTAAACATCAGGATGAAATTAATACCTTAAACCCATTGCCTAAAATATAACCATCCAGTTAGGACATTTAGCCATTAGAGGCATGATCCTTTTGGCTTCCTACAGAAAGAAAATTTGCATTCCACCACTTTACTGAATGTACTGAAGATTAGACAGGATTTAAAAAACTGGTATACGCCCATGATGACTAAAGGAACGACTGAGAACACAGTCCATGTTCAGTCCCGAATACAGGGCACCAACCAGGAACACTAAATTTAATTTAGGTTGCTAAACAAATTGTAAAACATCCTTATTGTTATTTGACAGATTTTTATGTCTGCAAGTTTTCTTTCAGTCATAATTGATCCAATTAATTTCTAATTTGACAGCCATAAGTAACTACAGAAATATCTTATATCCGTTACAGTCCCTGGAAACGTAGCATGAGAAATTAGTGAAAAAAATCCCCAAAATCTGAAGGCCTCCATGAGAAGTTTGGAGGATCAGACCAAGTGTGATTCATATATCTTGACAAGGAACAACCAAAGTAGGTAGGAATCCTGACTTGGAGTAGGGAGACCAGGGCAACCTCAGTGGAACCAGATTGTTGGTTATGCAATCACCTGGTGCTCCAGCCTCGGCTCCAGGTCCTCGGCTCCAGGGCCTCAGCCAGGCTCAGCTCACTGAGGCTAAACATGCAACGTTCCTGTTAATACTGGACTCGAATGCACAAACAGACACAAATAACTGGATCTTTTTGAACAGAGTTTATAACCAATAACCCTCTCAGGAGGTGCTGCACACTCCTTTATTCTCTATGGTAGTAAGAGAGTCGGCTGGGCTTCTAGAACAGAAGCCTGTTAAAAGAGATATTAATGGAAGTCTTTAACAACCTCAATCTTGTGTGAACTCACAAGACTCAAAATTAGGTGCTTTTTGGGGAAAAACAATGATTTCCTTTGGAACAGCAGGTGAAATTATGTGGCTTGTGTGATTAATGTGGCTTTAAAACCTAAGAATGTTGCTTTAACATGATTACAAAATTATTAGACAGAACCTGCATGGGAGAAAATCCTTGTCTGTGTCCACAGGAATCTTTTCATGCTGAAAGATTCTTGGTTAAAAAATGCAGAATTTCAACAAAAGAATTCATTAATTTCATTTGGGTGTAATTCATCAGGGAAAAGTGGACTTGAACCTAATTAAAAATATGATTCAGAAAGGATTTTACAGGTTGCCATTGCCTAAATATTAATTATATGTAGTTATTAAACCTTTGTTTACTACATAAATGTAGTACGCAGGATATCGTGATGATGATCATCATTTTGATTATCATTTTTATTCCAACACAGTTCCTGTTTGCTTTACACATAATGGAAACATTGATAGTGTAACCTATAAGAACACGTAAAATACACATTAAAATAACAAATATAACAGGATCTATAATATTAGCTCTAATATGAGTCCATACATAGGATCTGTGATTCTGGATATCTGAGGCTGGAGAATGTTATTGAAATAAATTATTACATTTAATGAAAAATGAAAAAATGAAAACTTACTTACCAGAAAAATCTGGATCAATCTGCATCATTTTAGAGAGATAGATAACAGGGACTCACTAGCTACGTTTACATGGGCACATTTAATCGGAATAAACGCCCAATCGGAAAAAAAATGCGTCATGTAAACATGTCAATCAGAATGTTTTGATCCGATGCAGCATGATCAGAATGAAATTTACTTCCGATCGAGAGGGGTGGTTTTGTCCGATCTTCATTCGGATAGACGTGCATGTATACACCCATTCGGAAAGAAAGGGTGAAAAAAGCCCACTGCGCATGCGTTCAACTTCAGCGTGACATCTTTCCACTTTCGCAGACCCAAGTAGAAAACATAGCGGGAAGTAAACAGAAGTGGTCTGCTGGTGCAGTCATCCTGTCATCCTGCTCTCCTCTCCTGTGGCGGAGGAGCAGTAGCAATATGTATTCAGCCTCTAGCTTGGTTAATGCGACCAGTAAAAACCCAAACATAAAGGTAATCACCTGCAGAAGGTCCATATTGGGGAAAACGTGAGTCAGCTTGAGCACACGATGGGGCGGGAAAGACACGCAGAAAGGACGGAGTTTGTTTACTTTTTTTTCTTCCCCGGAAAGACAACTCGCTGTGCGCATGCTCAACTCATTTAACCTGATTGAGTGCTTGGTGCATGTGTACTCATGGCATGATCAGATCATTTCAGTTAGTGTCCATGTAAACAGGGATTTGGGAATTCCGATCGACCAAGATTTTAATCAGATTGGGGAAATTTGGCGCATGTAAACGTAGCTATTGTTGTTGATCAGTTAACCTGCTGTTTCATTTCATCTGTGTGTTCCTCACAGTACAGTGATAAAATAGTCCCTAAGACCTCAGAGACGAAGCCTCTTTGTACTAAACAAGAAGTGATCACAGAGGAACCTGGAAATGTTCTGATTGTAGAGTTGATAGTGTTTGGGGAGCTTATTCAAACACATGGTTCCACTTCTCTCCATCTGGAACTCATCCTAATATTATCTGCATACCTTGGACTTAAAATAGGAAATAAGAGATTTTTGGATACTGAGGGAACGAAAGGTGAAAAGGAGTAACAAGAAGTTTCTCTTTGAAAGGTTTAATGATATTTGGTCTTTAGCCTTGAGTATTTACATGGAACGTTTCCTGCTGGAATCTTGTTCAGTTTCTGTGTAGACGTTCTCATGCGGGTGTCTATATCTGTGTTCCTTTGAGTATTTTAGTGTATTTGGGCAGCGAGGTTATTGATTTGGAAGCATGAATACGTGTTGAAATTCAAGGTGGGCTTCCCGTCTCATCCATTATCGTTGACTGACAGAGCTCCCCGTAGACCTGCATGCACTTTACACACCCTGTGTTCTCTAATTCATTAGTTGCACTCTCACAGAACTATCAAACAGCATCATCTGAAATAAAAGTAACTGCCGGAGCAAATTTCCAATTTTACCGTCGGAGAGGAAATGCACAATGCAGCATACTAAATGCCTTGCAGATGTAGAAATGAGAACTTTCCTGTGTTTAATATTTCGTTTGAGCTGCAGCCTCACTAACGTGCCTGAATAGACATGTCTGGAATACCGTCCTGCAAAGATTTATGCAGCAACATTCTGTGACAATAAAATGTACTCTCTAAGGCCATTTAAAGAGTTAACATATATGCTATTTTGGGGACTTTTGCAAGATTTTATGTCTGTAGACTTATATTGGCACACAGTACCTTCCCAACCATCAATTAAAGTCACGTCCCACACCTTTGCAAATATAATTAGCATGATTAGATTTAAAAAGTCCTATTCTGTACTGATTAATATGCAAGAAATTAGATTGAAACAAGGTCTGTGGATCCAACTGGATTAAACTAAAACATATCAGAGCACTAAAACATTCGACAAAGCTGTTGACAATGGAAAAATGTAAACAGACAGGCTTGTTAGTCCGTCACTGGCACTGGGATTGAGATCTGTTTGAACAGAGAAGGGGGCCACATGTGTTCCAATGAGCTTTCTAATTTATCCACGTCCAAGATAATAACCTGCACACTGCTGTGATTCACTCTTCAAGCGCATATAAGTAAATAATTGTGTACTAATTATGTACAGCTGATCAGGTGGAGAGAAAGCAGTGCTGCCTCCATGTGGAGGGTTTGGAGAACATAAATCTTCTAACAACTTTGCTGCTCTAAAAATAATTGAAGCAAGTCATGTGACAGCTTTAATGACAGATTTGACAGGCAAAAAGATTCTGCAATTTTCAAAAAATATGTCTTTTTTGTGCATTTTGGTTTCCAAATAATTTGATTCAAGAGACGGCTTTGACTTATTCCGTCCTTATTCTTATCTTTTTATGCACCATACGAATCTTCATCCTGCAGGATGATCAAAGTGACCTTCTGATTTTTGATCTCTTCTTGAAAATTGACCTCAGACCAGGAAGACAAACCACCATAACGAAATACAAAGTGGTGATCTACCTGTTTGCCTG
>SSNP01000072.1:607066-653375 GCA_006937955.1 Pachypanchax playfairii
TGACTTGCAAAGAAATACTTCAGAGCCAAAAGGTCTAACCTATCTACCCCCAAAAGAGTGCACACACACACACACACACACACACACACACACACACACACACACAAACACAAACATTCACTCTGACATTCCTCTGACTAAAGCGAGCGTAACCAAACGCTTGCAGCCGCCCCACACCCTCTGACCAAGTTTAATCTGCTACAGATCTGCTACTTTATTATGCCACACATGTATGCATACGCTTCAAACACCCACACAGAGGAGGGAGCAGTCATGCAGAGTTATTTTTTTTTTTGCGCTGAAGTCTTTTGTAAACACGTGCCAGTGATCGACCTGCTGAGATGAATCCCGTTCTCACAGTTCTTCTTACAGTCCGTTTTTACTCTGCCTCACATCTCAGTGTGATCTCTGCTGCACCACCCTCCAGTCAGACGTGTGTTGATAGATGCCTGGCAGCTCGGGTGCGCTCCTGCATAAGAATGTGAGCCTCCATCATCGAACAAGACTTGTTACATGTGCTGACCTTCAAAAGAACCTGTGTGGAGAATCCAGCACGACTCACGCACAGGATGCAGGGTGAGGCCTTTCAGTGGTGGCAACCACAAAACACTGGAGGCTTTGATTTAGATCACAATCCATTTCATGCTTTCCATGACCCGATTCAAAGTCTTAAAGTTGTCTCGAGCAGCCAAGGTCAAAAGACTTGAGTGCAGGTTCTCAGGAGTTCAGGATCCAGATTCACTCAAGGATTCTGCAGCTTTTGCTGATGTTAAATAGGAGCAAACCAGAGATTTCACATCAGTTTAATCCACAACGTCTTCACGAGGACTGTGTTGAACACCTTAAACTTCTCCACCAAACTAACAGCATCTTTTACATGCTGAAGCAGTTTAATTAGTTTTTATATATCTAGAAAGGAAAAACTGCAAACAACTCTCACAGATCAGTATTATGATGTGTGATAAATCATTTTAAAGAACTGGTGGTAATTTTCACGTTGTCTTTACAGAGAGATGCTGGCATGTCACAAAAGGTGCGGTCTATCTTGTTTATGTAATATAAACTTCCACTGTAGCCGCTGTTGCTTCAAGTAAGGAAAACTTGTGAATTGTTATGATTAGGGAAACTTAAAATATTGTGCTTCACGTTCTGAGGTCTCTGCATGTAATTTGCATGTTCTCCCTGTGCATGTGTGGGTTTTCTCTGGGGACTCCAGTTTCCTCCCAACTCAATTGTCCCTAAGTGTGTATGAATGAATGTTTGTCCATATGTAGCCCTACAACCTATCCAGGTGTAACTCCGCCTCTCACCCAGTGACTGCTGGAGATAAACACCAGCTCCCCACAACCCTGAACAGGAATAAGCAGGTACAAAAACGTACATTCAGGTAAGTGAACAAAACTTAAAGAAATTAAATGAATGTATAAATGACATCATGTTAGGCTGCACTCTGAGGACTGTCCCCACCAATCAGCAGTCCTGCTGGGGGTGAACATGTTTGTCTCTCCCTGCAGGGACTGATATGAAGCCTGGAGAATCTTGTGGTCGGGGACAGAGATGAAGAACCCTGTTTTCACTTGAGTGATAAATACTTAATACAACTACAGTAAAGACATTGAAAAAAATCTGAATTTACAACAGAACATGTTTTGAATGATGTCAGATTCCAAACAAATTGATAAGATTCAGCAAATGTGTTCATGTTCCAATAAATCCCAGTAAATTAAAAAATCATTGTTGTTCAATTATGTATTCAGTCCTATGTAATGTAATGTTTATACAGTATTAAATCTATGTCTGCTTTTTATCTTTTGCAATGTATTTATGAAATAAATGATCTGAAATTAATTTAAAATGTTCAATATATGTAGCTGTTTAAAATCTTATAACGTATTTTATTATCATACAAATAAGGAATTGTTTCTTTTTTACTGTTGTAAAGTTCTAAAATAAAAACCTTCTTGAGATTAAAGTAAATCATAAATCTATTCAAGTTACAATATTTTATTTTTTGCAAAATCCTAGAAAATAAACAATTTCATTGTTTAGAGTTTTAAGCTTTAAATCAGGTGAGTGTGTTTTAAACTGTATAACAGTATAATGACTAACCCTAACGTGTTACATTATAGTTGCATGAACTCTTTTCTGCATCTTTTCATTCAGACAGCACAATGTGATTAATGTCAAGCTGTCGTTAATGTTCTGCATCATAGAAAAGCAGACAGAAGAAAAGTTTTCTAATCCAGACAGTCAGCATAATTTAGACATTTCAAAATGTCAATACATTTTTCAGTTTTGGTGGATTTTTGTAAACAACTTCTAAAAGTTGTTCTTAATTTGCTGTTATCTGTCAGTGAAACTGACAGCAGCGGATTTCCCCAGAATGATCATGAAAGTCATATGTGGAAAGAACAACGCCTAATAAAAAAACTGTAAAAAAATGAAAGACATTGGAAAGTCTGATTTTCCACTAATTGTCCACACTGGACAGGACGGCTTTAGCTAAGACCCCCGTTTGAGTGCAAAGCTCTGTGATCATTTGTGAAAGTGTTGTCTTACAGCTCCACACCCTGAGTTTCCTCCCTCTTCTGAATGGAAAGCATGTTTTCATTCTTTCCTAAGATGATAAGTCAGAATAAAAAGGCTGCAAAAAGAGAAGGTTTTAGTATCAGAGCATTAAAATGATGAATGCAGGTTCTAAGCCTGATGCACCAGAATACTTTGCTGCAGGAGATGAAACTGCTGATTGACAGCCAGGTGAGGTGAGGTGAGGTTCCTCAGGATTCATTCACCTTCATTTACATATCACTCTATTGAGTTGGAGAAAGAATTTGGTTAAATTTGTCTTATAATTGCTGGTCCCACCACCTGTGTGTTGCTAGTTATACATCCTCTACACGAAGAATGTTAATTCATCCCGTCGGTGTGACACCCACTGTGTGCGTGAGTGGGAGACAGAAAAGGATGATATCTTCTCCTTAACTGATATAGTATGTGACATTTCATTTACAGCTGCTGAGCAGCTAGGTTAATAATGCTACCCAAAGCAATCAGGAAGAACCGCACACAGCTGAATACACACACATTTACATGAACACCAAAATGCATTCAGATCATGTCAGCCTGGTTAGGTGTCCAAGAGTAAGATGTCATTTAAAATAACATCTCCAAAATCACTCCCTCGTCATCAAGAGCTTTTTGTTACCATGTGACAGAGAAACCACACAACACACACCAAAGACACACACCACAGTGACCATGTGTCTCACTGCACTATAATGTTACTGGTCCTGGTTATGGTCCAGATTATGCTGGGAGATTATAAATTGGATCATATCTTATTATTGTGTAAAATGGAAGACAGTTAGTAGGTAGATACAATGGAATTTAGTCTTTATTTAAGATAAATTTATAATATAAAAACCAAAAAACTGTTTTGTGTATACAGTGTGCTGCAAAAGTTTGCCTTGTTAATCTTCATGATTTTTCTTTATAAATCATTGTTTTTTTTTAGGATAAAATATTCAATTAAATATATCATATGGGAGACACACACAATGATATTTGAGAAGTGAAATGAAGTTTATATATTTACAGAAAATGTGTAATAATTGTTTAAACAAAATCAGTCTGGTGCATAAATTTGGGCACCACAAAAAAATGAATTGATTCAATCTTTAGTAGACCCTCCTTTTGCAGAAATAACAGCCTCTAAGCACTTCCTGTAGCTTCTAATGAGGTTCTGGATTCTGGTTGGAGGTATTTTGGACCATTCTTCCTTATAAAACATCTCTAGTTCCTTCAGGTTTGATGGCTTCTGAGCATGGACAGCTCTCTTCAAGTCACACAGGTTCTCAATAATATTCAGGTCTGGGGACTGAGATGGTCATTCCGGAACCTTGTACTTGTTCCTTTGCATGAATGTCTCAGTAGATTTAGAGCAGTGTTTAGGGTCATTGTCTTGTTGAAAGATCCAGCCAGGTGCAGCTTCAGCTTTGTCACTGATACCTGGACATTGGTCTCCAGAATCTACTGATATTGAGTGGAATCTATGCGTCCCTCAACTGTAACAAGAGTCCCAGACCCTGCACTGGCCACACAGCCCCACATCATGATGGAACCACTACCATATTTTACTGTAGGCAGCAGGTGTTTTTCATGCATAGTGCCTGTTGTTATGTCCAAATAACTCAATTTTGATGTCATCAGTCCACAGCATCTTCTTCCAAACTGAAGCTGGCTTGTCCAAACGTGGTTTGGCGTACCTCAAGCAGCTCTGTTTGTGCTGTGGGTGGAGAAAATGCTTCCTCCTCATCACTCTTGCATACAGCATCTCCTTGTGTAAAGTGCAGCAAATAGTTGAACAATGAACAGTGACTCCGTCTGCAGCAAGATGCTGTTTGTAGGTATTTGGTGATGATCTGTAGGTTGACTCTGACTCTTCTCACCATTCTTTGCTTCTGTCTATCTGACATTATTTTTTGGTCTGACACTTTGAGCCTTAAAGGGACATAAGGCAAGATTTGTGAAAAACTACACATGCATTTCCAGTTTATTCAATGCTAATGGGTCATGAAGCATTAAAAACCCAAAATAACGAGGCCATCCGCATATATGTCTGTTGCCTTGGACACGCTGTGTGCTACATAATGCGCTGCAGTTCGACGTCCGAATTTCCCGCGCAGTTGTAGGGATGTGACGTAAATTGACGCTGCATGCGCGTTGCCGACAGCTCTTGAACAGGAAGTACATGCCGCCGTGGACTTGGATTCAAACACTGAAGGTATACTTATGGATGTTTCTGCAGCCATCAAACGACCTGCATCCACTCTCACCCCCCAAAAAAGTGGCACCACGAAGAAAAAAAAGACTTTATCAGCGGCATCTCGTGAGTCTAAAAAAAAACATGACCGAAGCCGGGCAGGCACCCGCATAAATATTGGATATGCGTTCGGTTCATGGAGGGAACTTCAGCTGCATTTGGGAGTGAAAACGGATGCTGACATGGCTCATTTCCTTGTGACCAGGTGAGAAAACATTATAGGTCGTGTTTAGAGCCTGATACAGTATGAAAATGATGAGATCAATTCAAATAACAGAGTGGAGAGACCTGACGTGAAGTATGTTAGCCTCCCCGGTGCAGTGCTGTGAAGACGAAGTGTCTGTGCGCGCTCCCGTGCCGGCTTGGCTGGTGGCTGCAGTTAGCCACAGCGCCTGTCGCGGCAGCACTGAGTCAGATTTTGTAAAGCTGCCTTAAGTTCCTTTAACTTGAACTGTGCTTGTGGTCTTCTATTTCCTCGGTATGTTCCTAAATGTGGAAACAGAAAGCTGAAATCTCTGAGACAGCTTTCTGTTTCCTTCCCCTAAACCATGATGGTGAACAATCTTTGTTTCCAGGGTAGTTGAGAGTTGATTTGAGACCATCATGCTGCTACTCTTCAGAGATTATTCAAAGAGGAGGGAAACTTACAATTGCCTCCTAAATAATCTTTCTCATAACTGGATTCACCTGTATATGGAGGACAAAGGTCACCAGGCTTAGCAAACCAGTTTTAAGTTCCAATAATTACTGTAGTTCTAAAGGTTTTGGAATCAATAAAATAACAATTATGTTTTAAACAATTATTGCAAACTTTCTGTAAATCCTATAAACTTAATTTCACTTCTCAAATATCACTGTGTCTCCTATATGATATACTAACTAAACATTTTAATCCTAACAACCTATGATTTATAAAGGAAAATCATGAAGATTAACAAGGCTGCCCAAACTTTCGCAGCCCACTGTATTCCCTTTTTTGCTGAAGCAAGTATTGAAACATCTCTCTCACATGAAGCAGAAGAATATTTCCCTGTTGTACTATTGATCTCAAACTTTTGAAGAGAGCAAACATCAGATTCTGTGTCATAATGAACAAACCTCCATATATCATTTTCACACACACACACTTCATATCATTTTGAGTAACATTACCGTTGACAAGTGTTGGGTCTACGGCTGTAAGTGAAAACACTTCAGGACTGAGGAGAGTGTGAGTTTTGTCAGGACGGTAACTAAAACCATACTTGTCTCTTTTTCAGCAGTAACAGGCTTGTCAAGAGGATTTTGCTCCACTGAATCAGTCTGTCAGCACAGAGTTTCACCTTAACACACGATTTGTTCACTTTCACCATGAATATTAAAAACAACCTGCATTAAGGTGAGTTCCACTAAAGGGAAAATCTATTAATTATTTTGATTTCACCAAAACAACCGTGAACAGTGAAATTCCATAAAATGTTGTCTGGGTTTTTTTAAACTAAGAGTCATGATGACAGACTTTGTATAAATAAATTTGGGTGTGAAAGAATTATAAAACAATCATGTTTAAATAGCAGCAAAACTAAGGAGATGATTGTTGACTTCAGGAGGAGAAAGAATCAACACAGCAGTATTTCCATCCTAGGAGAGGAGGTAGAGGTGGTGGAGGAATACAAGTACCTTGGAGTTCAGCTGGACAACAGACTAGACTGGAAATGCAACACAGAATACATCTACAAGAAAGGTCAGAGCAGACTCTACTTCTTAAGGAAGCTGAGATCTTTTAATGTCTGCACCAAGATGTTGCAAATCTTCTATAGGTCTGTTGTGGAAAGTGCAATCAGCTTTGCAGCCATCTGCTGGGGCAGCAGCATCAGAACCAGAGACTTGAAGAGAATCAACAAACTGATCAGGAAAGCTGGATCTGTGCTGGGAGTATCTCTGGAGCCGCTGGAGCTGATTGTACAAAAAAGAATGCTGGACAAGCTGATGAAGATGATGGAGGACTCTTCTCACCCTCTGCATGACACAGTGATCAAACAACAGAGTGTGTTCAGTGAGAGGCTTCTTCAGGTCCGATGCAAGACCGAAAGATACAAAAGATCATTCCTGCCTGCAGCCATTAACCTCCACAACAAGAACAGACCTTGATTGTTATTATTATATTATTGTCTTATTATTGTTTTTATTGTTGGACAAAAAAAAACTACTACAACGTTGAATTTCCCTTCTGGGATAAATAAAGTATCTTCATTTCATTCCCATTTCATTTCATTTTCATGTTAAAGCAACTACTTGAAATGAGTGAGGGAGTATTAAAAATCACTGATGATTATTCTGAGCTTTTCTATCAAATACTTAGAACATTTAAACTTGAAAATAATTAAATGTAAAATCAACAATCCAAAAAAATCTAGAAAAAATGACCTATAAATGGTAAGAAAGAGTAAAAAAATAACATACACTAATAGAACAGAAGATTTTAAGATTGACCTGAATAGGCTCATTAAGATGAATGCTTTAAAACGCTGAGGGACATGGTGACTTCTTCTGTTGATGGGGGCTTTTTCATCCACAGAGCAACAGATACCCATGTAATCAAATCAGCTATGCTGGGGGCGCATTTGAGAGCCAAACTCTCTACAAGCCAAATTTATACAAATGGGCCTCTTTTGTTCACAAGGATACAATACAGCTGCTCAATTTGCCGCTGCTCCTAGAACGGACAAAGAAAAACAAACGCGCTGAGGTGTAAGCAGTCAAGCACACGCAAGAACACCAAACACAGCGTGCAGTTGTTCTTATTATTTTTTCCAATACGTCCTTTGTGTTTTTTATTACTCACAAGCTTAGACAGCCTGGTTATTTGATCTAACTCATGCTGATCAAATCTCAGCGCATAAAAGAAGACAGTCAGGGTGAAGAAGGTAAATCAATGGATGTGTATTGAGACTCTGTTCCCAATTAAAGAAATGGCTGACGAAGGCATTGAGCTTCATCTTTTAACTGACAGCTGTAAAGATGAGTGATGAGAATATCCAGCCTTATAACCTGGATGCGGGAGACCTTTTGTGAAACCTGTTTACTTCAAGCTCTTTATAGATGACATTTCCCTGGAGACTTATGAGACAGATGTGTCTGCAACATCAGGGTTACAGGTGCACATATTCTCATAAATGTGGACTAAAATCAGATAGATAAAACTGGAGAAACAGGTTTAATAAGCGCAGACTTTAATGAACAAGTGGAACAACACTCACTGATAAACCATGCAGGGGGTTCATTTAAGATGCATGAAGTTTGTCTTGTCTGTGCAGCTGCATTGTCTGAGCTCTTTGCCCAGAGCACTTGCACTTTGCGAAGCCATGAAGTCAAGCCTACAGTTGCTATCTACAAGTGCGCTCCCCTTTCCTTCCTCTCCCCTCTCCTTGTCACTACTTATCATTGTCAAAGTCCAGCTGCGCCGCGTACGCTGGGAGCTGTCACAGAAATGTGTCACCATAATGTGACACTTCACACGCCTGATGACAAAACCGCCAGCCAACAGTCACATTGTGGCACCAACAAGCCTTTGTTGCACACACAGAGATTTAGATTTAGACAAGACCATATGTGCATCTGTTACCTGTGGACGCGTTATTCACCCCGCAGGTTAGTTTTTATTTAACCGGACGGCACGGAATTCAACTCAAATACTTTAAAGTACAGTTTTGTCAGGGTAAAACCAGATTACCTCTGTCTGTTCACGCTTAATGAAAAGTCCTGCAGCTCGTTGCTTGTAGACTCAGTTTTGTCATGAACTGCTACTTGTGGCATTTTCATGAGCGTTCTTGCTTTATGTGCTGCTTCTTGCTGCAGCAGAGATGATAAATGTGACCTGAAAGTTCAGCGAAATATAAGCTAGTGTTACTATACAGATGTTCTTGTTAATGAATCATGATCCTATTTATTACAATCTGAAAACAGATATGACACATCCAATTTTTCTTCACAAAAAAAAAAACAACAACATGCATTTTTCTTCATGCCTATTAAATAAAACCTTCGGATTTCTAAGTCAACATCTGGCTTATCGTGTTTCATTTCACATCCATACAGCCATAATTATTGCATATGAAGATTTTGTGATGAATGTCGTCTTTTACTTTCTTTTTTTTTTTTTTTAAAGTCAGTCGAATATTTGGCAGCTGAAACTGGGAGATGTTCCAGTGAGGAGATTTGTTTTACATTATACACTCTACTGCAGTGATCAGTGATGACAGACTGAGACTGAGCTGAAGGATTCTTTAGGTTGGAGGCGTCATTTCAACTTTTCTCCATGTTCAACTTCCAGATGTTGCACAACTCAGTTAATAGTGAAACACCTTGTCATTATTGTGTCATTGTTGAGATATAGTTAATATTACTATGGATCTTACTTCTATGTATTTTGGACTCTCTTTTAGCTTTTCATGGAGGTTGTGCAACATTTTATCAGTTTCTTCCACAATCTGTCTCTAGCATGAGCCCTAAAATGAGTAGCTGCAGACAGTCAACCTTTATGGTACTTGTTTGTCCTTCTATAGAGTTCAGACATTGCCTCTGTTTCAACTTGATAGTAATTACCCTGACCTGGATAGCTAAGAACCTTAACCAGATCTTATGCAGCTTCTGAAAAACCATGATATTCACGTTGCAGAATCTGATTCTGGACTAAAACTCAACATACCAGATCTAACAAGACACACCAAGGAGCTTCTTCTCCAGGCTTGTGTTAAAGGGACATAAGGCAAGATTTGTGAAAAACTACACATGCATTTCCAGTTTATTCAATGCTAATGGGTCATGAAGCATTAAAAACCCAAAATAACGAGGCCATCCGCATATATGTCTGTTGCCTTGGAAACGCTGTGTGCCACATAATGCGCTGCAGTTCGACGTCCGAATTTCCCGCGCAGTTGTAGGGATGTGACGTAAATTGACGCTGCATGCGCGTTGCCGACACCTCTTGAACAGGAAGTACATGGCCGCCGTGGACTCGGATTCAAACACTGACGGTATACTTATGGATGTTTCTGCAGCCAGCAAATGACCTGCATCCACTCTCACCCCCCAAAAAAGTGGCACCACGAAGAAAAAAAAGACTTTATCAGCGGCATCTCGTGAGTCTAAAAAAAAACATGACCGAAGCCGGGCAGGCACCCGCATAAATATTGGATATGCGTTCGGTTCATGGAGGGAACTTCAGCTGCATTTGGGAGTGAAAACGGATGCTGACATGGCTCATTTCCTTGTGACCAGGTGAGAAAACATTATAGGTCGTATTTAGAGCCTGATACAGTATGAAAATGATGAGATCAAATCAAATAACAGAGTGGAGAGACCTGACGTGAAGTATGTTAGCCTCCCCGGTGCAGTGCTGTGAAGACGAACAGTCTGTAAAGTGTCTGTGCGCGCTCCCGTGCCGGCTTGGCTGGTGGCTGCAGTTAGCCACAGCGCCTGTCGCGGCAGCACTGAGTCAGATTTTGTAAAGCTGCCTTAAGTTCCTTTAACATTTAACTTCAGTAGTTTGTTATTAGATGTCAGTCCCATCTTACAAGAAGCCAGGATTTGTTTCTCCAACCTCCTATCGCTAACAGAAGGACTATTTGACTTGGACTTTCTGAGAGGCAGCGCTCAGCAGATTCAAAGCAGAGAACACCCCGACATCACATGCTACGTTACTAACACCTTTAGGTTAGCATTTAACTTAGCATTTTGTTGTTTACCCAACAGTGTAATGTTCTGAAACCATTGAAAACACTAGTACATGAGTGTTGCTCAGGTAGTTGGGAGATATCAAAAGACAGCACAATTGGATTTTTTCCCATATATTTTACATGTGTGCTTAAAACTAGACAGCAAACCTGCTGTACTTTGTTTTATGAAAACATTCACTGTTACGGACACAATCTGGCAACAGTGAATCTGTAACATGGACAACATGTAAAATGATAGCATATTAAATGAAAAATGCAGAACATTAAAAGAACATTTAGCCTGTTGTATTTCAGTCACACCATGTCATGTGTCAGGCTGACGTGTGTTTGTGTGTAATGTACGAGTGGCTGTCAGATATATGAACTCTGGAACCACATGCTGTCTAATCCTGTTGTGCAAAAATAAAATAATCTAAATTTGAGTGTTTTCTTGTATGTTTTACTGCTATTTTCAGTTACACTCAGAACTTGTTGGGTGTTCTTAGTGTTTGTGTGCAAATATTTTCATCTGTTTTAATGTATTCATATTGTTATTCATGTCTTTGAAAGCTGTAATGTGTGTATGTGAGTGTGTACACATCACAAGTATGTGGCTCGGTGCCTACAGCTGCTCAGATTGGGAAAAAAAAAAGAATTGTTTCCCAGCCTGCAGGTCTGGATCTAGTTACCCGAGTCCAGACCACTGAGGTGAACATTAACTTTAAACCAAGTGAAGCACACCGCAATCCACCACAAGCTTTATGTCTCCCGCCACACACAGCTCACACACTCTTATAAACTGAGCTTGATCAAAGGCAGCCATGACAATATGTTGGAGGGAAAACAAGAGCAAATACAGTTCTTCAACTAATATTTACATCTCTTTTCATTTGCTAGCACAATGATTGAAGGAATTATATCCAATGTTCAAACAAACCAATGTGATTGGATTGTTAAGCATTTTTTTTCTTATATCTGTTTTATGACTTCTTACTGTTTTAAACATTTTGTTTATTTTTTCATTTATTAATAGAAACATCAGAATTCCACAATAAATATTAGGAGGGAGAACAGAGTTGCAATAAATCATTTAACACACCAACTCATCTTATTGTTATGTGCGCCAGCATAAATCCAAAGGTGCACAAACCAGAGTCTTTGTTTTAGCTCAGCTCTCAAAGAGCACACAAGCAAAGCAAGTAAAAATGTATTTATACAGCACCTTTCACAGACAGGGAGTCACAAAGTGTTTCACAACAGATAAAACAGTAAAGGAAGATAAAAACAGATACATGTAAAAATTTAAAAACAAGAACACAACAGCAGAATTTGAGAAATGCATGATCATCAAACAACCCTGTGTCATACTAAGATGGATAGGCTTGGGTAAATAAATAGGTCTTAAGATTATTCTTAAAAACATCCACTGAGTCTAGAGAACGTAAGGAGACAGGAAACTCTTTCCAAAACTTGAGGGCAACTGCCTAAAAAGAGTGATCTCCACTTAAAGAGGGTACGTGGGACCATGAGGAGATTTTGGTCCTTTGAACGAAGCCCCCGAGACGGAGCATATGGGCGAAGCAGCTCCTGGATATGGAGAGGGGCCTGACCATCAAGAGCTCTAAAAGTCAACACTAAAATTTTAAATTTGACACAAAAGTTCAATGGAAGCCAGTGGAGAACCTTTAACACAGGGGTAATGTGAGCTCTCCTGTTTGTGCGTATCAGCAGTCTTGCAAAAGAAGGTCTGCCTAAATGTGCACACATTCAAAAGGGGTACTATAGATGCCTTGGTGAAAATCCCCCCAGAATAGTGTATATTTCTGCAGCAGTCATTGTGAGAGAGGCGGGGTTTCACCCTGGACAGGCTGACCATCGCGCAGCGAGACAAACAGTGTCAAAACATTTGGAAATATTCAACTTTTAGACTTTAAAGACTAACAATATATCCAAGTTAAACTATTCTTAAATAAATTCAAATTATGAGGTTATTTGGACATATATTGTATTAAAAAAAAATCTTATCATATTCCAGCACAACATAATCTGTAACCTCTTCAGCTCCTGCAATGTAGCAACGTTTATTTGTTCCAAACCAGATGATAGAAATATACTGTTATACAATTTTACTTTAAATTTACTACAATACAAAAAATATTTAAAGGCATTTAAAATAAATTATTAAATGAGGATTACAGTCATTGTGTGGATCATTTCTTCTGTTACAGAAAATATGAGATTGTGCATGAAATAAAAATTTCATGACAACACATTTAATAACTTTTCAAAATCTTACAATCAAAGTCTGAACTTACATTTTCTTTCCATCCAAAAGCATTTGAATTTGATCAAATTAGGTAAAATTACTAATGAACAAAATGATTGAAAATACAGTTAGCACTCCAAAAGTGATTTCATGCATTTTATAAGAGTAACAGTGAAGAAAAAAAAAACAACTAAAGAAAGATGTCAGATTACTCACAAAATTCCAGTTCTGTGACTGCGAAAATATTATTCCAACATGTTAGAGGAAACATAGATCATACACCTGCTAAAAAAATATGTATTTGATGAAGCAGTTAAAATGCTGAATCCCTTCCGGGCCTTAATGAAGTTTGATTCTTGTAACAAGCCTAATTGCCCACCATGTCACTTCACGGTGCAGCTATAATCCTGGAATAATCCTGCTCTACTTTCCAGACTACAGTTTGTCAACAACAGGCTCATTCATGAGTCATGAGCCAAGGAAGACTCCTGTCATCTAGACAGTTTACTGTCACAAAAATCCCCAAAAGGGAAGGAAGACATCACATTCTGTATTCTTTTCTAATTCTGAGTCTTGTTGGCTTTTGTTGTGGTTCATTTAATAATGGATGAAGCAACGCAATCATCCTTATTACAAACAATCCCTTGTCTGGCAGAGGGTGAACGGGATTTCTGTTCGGGTGTTGTCTTATAACAGCTCTAATCTTCTATGTCTGCCGTCACCAGTTCAACTACTGACCTGGGCGATGGCCCGTGTGCGAGTGCCAGGTGGCTTATTGTCATGATTCACACAATAGCTATAGGTCAGCTGTGAGTGTGTAAAGGCTGATTCCATATTCACTTTTCCCATGATGGTTTGTTGTGTAGCCCTGCCTCACCCTAATGTTCCTCCCAGCATCCTCCCCTCCCTGTGAGTCACCAAAGACCATTAATAGTCATGGGTGGGGGTGATGGTGTGCAGACTGAAGGTTAGTGGGTTGGTGGTGGGTGTTAACTCTTATGTTTTGGTAGGGTACAAGTGTGTGGTTAACATTTTCACGAGGGTTTATACTGGTTGTCATGAGTCTAACAAGCTGTAATGAAAGTTTTTATTCCAAATGTAGCTACACACATAAGTTATTATTACTGTTTTTATAGGGAAATTAAATTGACTTCCAATAGTGCAGCTTAACTTGAGCTCAAACCTTAAATATTATCATTAAAAGTAGTATCTGAGTTTCTAAAATGTCTCAAAATGTTCCTGTTATGAAGTTGACTTTTCCATATCTAATCCTAATATGAACTCAATTTCTACCTTTAGTTTTTACCCTGATGACAACTCCAAAAATAATATTCCAACATTTATAGAAATTATCTGGATATAGTACCTAAACCATCATACACACAAACAGTAGAAGTTACATCACACAGTTGGGAGACCGGTGACGATGACCTTAAATGTCTATGTCAGGTTTACTAAGACAAGTGCAGAATATTATAAAAAGTATTTTTTGGCTGGAAAAGATGAGAAAAGAAACAACTTTTTAAATGAATTGCAGTGAATCATGTTCTAAATTAACTGCTGGGTTTATTTTAGTAGCTGTAATAAATATTTGTTTTACTGTTAATGTTATTTGAGTTACTGTGCGACTAGCAGTTCTCATCCTATTTATTATTTGATGTTTATTGTTTTCTAATTATTAGGAGGAGTGTGTTTATTTTAGCACTTTGTTCAATTTAAAATTTAGATTTTTAGATTGTATCACTTGTATTTTATGCTGATTACGAAAGAGCAAAAGTTTGTTTGGTATTTTCTCATCTGCTTGTTTTATTCCTGTTCTAATTTACACATTTACACACAAAATTAAATTTAGTTGGACAAAATTGACACATCAAATGAGTTTTATCTAATTTGAGTGTTTTTTTCCTGTAAATGTATAAATTCAAAGGTGTGTTCTGTCATGTACTGCTAGGTTCATGACACTTTTTGGACTCACCTCAGTCCTGCTGCAGTCAGACAGCTCCACCCATCTGCTCCTCTTTAGAAGCCGTAGGAGAGCTGACTGTAGATGCCAGTTAGTTGAATGTTTCCTAACCCACAACCTTTTCCCTGTTTGTTTTTATGTGCCTGTTCTGTGTTTTTGAGTTGAAGGATTACTGACCTGGACTGGCTTTTGAACCTCACCTTTTGCCTCATCCCATCCCCTGTCTGCCCCCACCTGTGTCAGTTTGTTCATCTCTGAGCTATTGACCTCTGCATGTTTTAAGGATTTGATTTCTGGTTTGTGGATATTGGATTTTCTCACTAACTATTTCATGAACTGTGTATGTGTATGTACCTGACCACGAGCCTGTCTGTCCCCACCTGGGGACATCACCTGTCACCTGTTGTTACCATTCCTCTTGCTATGCTAACTAGTTTGTCCCACAGCTACCTGTCATCCCCATCTCCTTTCAATAAACACTAAACACTTCCATCAGTCTTTTATGTGTTGGGTTCAGATCCTCAGACATTACAGTGTCCAGATGTTTGTTTTTAAATAATACTGAGATGGCTTGTTTTTGTTTTGGCCACTCACTTCTGAATACTGTTTTCCACATTTATATCATCCTCTTGAAGTAATAATATTTGTTAATTCTGTCTCTTCTTCTAAGTAACTGTATTTTCTTCTTTACATTGTTGAAACCTGTCCATATTGTAACAGTTGACACTGTTAAGAGACCTGTGTTCAGGAACGTAGGCTCATGCATACTGTCAGAATAGCCATGAGGTGCACATGCACACAAACCCACACACATACACTACCTTTGGACAAACTCTCCACGTCATTGGGGCACACAAACTCCCCACAGCAGGGGAGCAAAGAAAATAAATCTCCAAAATAAAACCAGATTCAGACACGTAGCTGTAAAACACCAAACACAGCATGGAAAGATTTATTACTCATTCAGCTGTGTTTAATTTCCCCAGAAACACGTGCGTGCAGGTTAAAAGCCCTCCCCACAGTCCTTTTTTCTCCCCACAATGGGTTACAAGTGACACGATTTCGACAAAATACATGATATTAAACCTTAGAGTTTGATGTCATCAGATGAACCACGCTAACATCCTTCCTTTGTTTACAATGTGTTTTTATTAGGGCCGGGACTTTAACGCGTTAATTAAGATTAATTAATTACACAAAAATAACGCATTAATTTTTTTAACGCATTTTAATCGCACTTATTTAAGCACAGCAGAACATCTCTCATGAGTTTCAGCGGACCGATTATACTGGAGCACCTACCAGCGTTCATTATTTAGGACAACAACAAACCACAGTGAACATGAATGAAGAAGCGACCGCTTTGATTGGCCCCGTGGATGGGAAGTTTTGTTATAAAAAATGACTGGATGGAAGCGTGGATAAGAGCATGTGTGCAAGCTATGCAGCAAGGAATTTGCACATCACCGCAGCACATCGGGCCTGAAGTATCACCTCAATGTTAAACATATAGCAGCTAGCGTGGACGTTAGCCCGACTCCGAGTACAAGTGTAGACATTTTCTACACTTAATGCACTGGTCTGTTGGACTTGGTTGAACAAAAATAAACAATATTTGTTGCTTAAGCTTATGTGTATTCAGTCATGATTCAATGGTATACTAAAAATCCGTTTGAAAAAAATTCTCACTGTTCTCTGGTCAAATATTTATATGCGATTAAAATGCGATAATTTTGATTAGTTAATTACTAGATTAAAAATTTTAATCGAGTCCCGGCCCTAGTTTTTATATTTTGTCCTAAAAAAGAAGCTTGTGTTATCAGCTCCATGTAGCTAATTAGCGATAGCCTACATTGAAAAGTGCTTTACTGATCATTAAAGCGAAATGTTAGACTTTAAATGTTCCTCCAGGCTTTGAAGATGACTCTTGGACTACAGTGCAACAGACCAAATGGTGACGCAGTGACTGGGTGTATGAGAAGTAGCGAGAGGTATTTTTCATTGACAACTGGACATGTGACAAGCAATCGCCATTAACCGACCACCACCACATATAGAGTGGATACAGAATGCGAATGCAATGCAGAGCCGACAGCATGACCCGAACTTTTCTTTATAAATTAAATCTGCACATCATATGAAAAATGTTTTACAGGAGGATCATCCAGCTTCTAAACACAAAATGAGCCTGAATTTAAGATTAAACCCCCAAATGTTGAAACACAAAGTACGTTTCTTCAATTTCACTTGAAAAATTGTGTAATTCTTCACTGAAATCTTTGTCTCAGTCACTCTCCATATTTGTTGACATACACAATGACACCGTTCAAAACAAGACTGTTCCCCTGATGACATCACAACATGGCTGACTTTTTTTTAACTTATCTTTTCAACTCGACTGGTTATATGATAATAATATAAAAAAAAGACTGACTTTAACATGTCAAAAATACATTCTTTACTTTAAATTAAAGCATTTTTATTCACTTTTTTATTTTCTGTTTTTCATTTTAGTGACAGATACCAGGTATGGAGGAGGTCTCCATTTGATCTGAAATAAGTTCAGTCAGTCAAGTACACAACAGTAAAGTGGTAATATACTGTTTATGATTCCTTTAAAAAAAACTTTTTGCGTATTTTTCTTTTAAAGACAAACAAAAAATCACCACAAACAGTTATTGAAGTTTATTTATTTCAGTCAGTTTTTATTGTCCAAACAGATGTACCTAAAAACTATCAACAACAATTATTCTTATGACTAAATGTTTTATTTATTTACACAATAAACAAAATAATAAAAATCAGACATGGGTTTAAATATGTTGCCAGTATTTTAAAGATCTTTATCTTCATTTAAAAAATAATATTACCAGCCTCTGGGTCTTGACCCATTTTTCCTGATTTTGATGGAAACCCATTGTTTGCTAGTGTAGCAGCATCACTTCATGTTCTAAAGGATTTAGAACAAAAGAAGAGTTTTACTTTTTGCATGTCTGGTAACTGAAGTGTGAAAAGTCATACTTCCACAGTAAAACTGAAATCCTGCAACTAACATTTTCTTGTCATGTGTTGACATGTTTGACTGTTGTGCCCAAGGACGAACAAACCCCGAATACATTTTTTTGTGTGTCAGACGACTTGTTATTGGCGACGAGGCTACTGTGTGGAAACTGGTACGCTAATGGCATGTGACAAGGTTGTTCAGAGTTGACCCAGTCTCGAACTTGCTCCACTTTTTTCTTCCTTTTTCACATCATTTTCTGTGTCTGTTTCTGAGCTTTGTTGACAGTCGTTGTGTTGAAGCAGAACCCTCCAGTGTCGTTTTTTTTTCCATGTCCCTGTCGAGCGCTGTCACACAGCCTTGACCACTCTTGCCAATATTTATCAGCCATCATTACTTCCAAATGCTTAGTGTTTGGACACCGCTCTGACAATGTGAACATAGTGAACAACTTGTCCCACAGATTTTCTGAGTAAGCTCTGAAGATCTTTCTTTTGATTTGAAACAAGCTAATTAGCTCTATATTTGAGGAAGAGGGATGTAGGGATTTGAACAAAAGGGCATGAGGAGTGTGTGTGTGTTGATGTGAGAGCTGAGTGGGTGAAAGAGCAGGAGAAAGTAAGAGGATGCTAACTGAACAATGAGGGTCAAACAAAGTGTGATGGAGAGCGTGCATGTGTGCACGTCTCAGTTGGAAGAAAGTGTGTGATAATTAGCCTGTTAATCACCTGGTTTGAATCGCTGCAGGAGCCACAAGCCTTCATGTTACATACATCAATATGTGTGAGAGAGTGTGTGTCCAGGTATCCTGCCGGCGACCTCATAAAGCCGTGTCTGCAGGAAATCAGCTCCTCAAAGCTCTAACTCAGGATCTTTAACACATTACTACTTTTAAACAGACATGAGATTTATATCAGCTGAATATCTGCAAAGCAACGACCCACAAACTCATCCCAGAGGGCTCCTCAACCAATCTGGGCGACTTTAAATTCACCGTCATTTCAGAAGCAGTTGGAGCACAGTTTCACCTTGCAGCATGCTGCTGAAAGTGAACTCATATCAAGTTGCAGCGTTTTTTAAGTAAACACATCTAGACTGTTTGAAATGCAGATGCACACATCTCCACCTCTGAGTCAATAGAATTTACTGAATGAAAGGTTTTGACTTTTTTACTGTGCACTGGACAAAACATACATGTTTTTAGTCACCAGAGTACCTGGAGGAAACCCCCAGACCCAAAGGTGAACATGCAAACTTTATGCAGAAAGGTCCATCTAGCTGGGAGTCAAACCCAAGTCCTTCTTATTGCAAGTCAACCAAGTCAACAAGTTGCACCGCTGTGCAGCCTGCACATACTCAATATGTCACAACTGTAATTTCATTATAGACATAAAGGAAGTTAAACAGGCTGAACAAATAGATCTTATAAATAAGAACTCCTTGAATCTCCCACAAGCTGAAGTTTTTTCCTTCTGCATGAGCTGTTTTTAGTCCAGTTGTCTGAAACTAGTTAGCAGTAAACGTTCAAATAAATTAATAATAGTAGTAATAGTGCTTCTTTTTTTCTTATGCGCTTATCTCTAATACTTGTTCCACAATGGCCCCAGATCTGAACTGCAGGCGCTCCAGTTCAGCACCCAAACATCATGTTGGTATTCATGATGCTGCATGAGGATCAACACCTGCTCAAAGAAAACGTTATCAGTTTTTCACAGTTCTTTAACAGATGTTGGTGTTCCATCATTTACCGCCACATATCCCACTGAAACCATCCTTTTCAAATATAGTAGTTCCAGTAATAACAGCTGTCATGTTGCACATGCATTTCACATCTGGAGCTGGCTCATGCTGATGTTGGCAGACCTGATCGACTGGTCATTGGCATGCTTTACATGTCTGTGCTTAGCTGAGTGTGTTTGATCATTGGAATGTGTGTGTGTGTGTGTGTGGGTTTGTATTTCTGACCTCCTGGGGACCCGTTTCCTGACTTTTACTATCTTTCTGAGGTCCGAGGGTTCTTGTGGGGACCGAAGACTGGTCCCCATGAGGGGGACTCCCCCTTTTAGGGTTAGGGGTTAGGTTTATAGGTATGGTGTGAATAGAGTTTTAGTTAGTCTTAGGGTTAGTTATAGATCAGTAATGGTTAAGGTTAGGAAAAGGGTTTGGGTTAGGTATAAATCTAGTTACTAAAATCAATGGAAGTCAATGGACGGTCCCCATAAGGATAACAAAACACACTTGTGTGTGTGTGTGTGTGTGTGTTTGTGTGTGTGTGTGTGTGTGTGCTCCCGTACCGTTGTGCATGTAAGTTGTTACGGTTTAAATCTAAGAGCATTGCTGTGTGGTCAAACGCCCACACACATTCGTGCAGCTTATCTCCAGGGTATCTTGAGGTCAGCAGCAGTGTTTCCCTGTTCTTTGACAGTGATCAAATGGAAAGATTAGACTTGGAAAGAAGTAGCAAAGACTTGACGTAGGTTTCTGAAGGGAAGAAAAATTGATAGAAAAAAAGATGAGGGATGAAGTGGGGTGCAGTGTTGAAAAGACTGTATTAAAAAAGAAAAATTGAAAGAAAGTTTGCATTAAATCATTGATTTGGTGCATTTCGTGCCCTTTGGGATCATCTGTATTGATTTGATTTGATTAACACACATTGTGCATAAAGTTTAATGTCAGATTGTCTGAAACTTTAAACATTAATAACTGGCCGTCACACTTCGGTACTACTCTGAACTGGTGTTTTATGCCATCAAGCCCGACGCCCAGCAAGTTCAGTATTATTTAATAAATCTGTTATAATATTGATTTTTTTTCTATCATGTCCATGTGGTCAGTCTTCACAGAGTTTTTTTTGAGGACCTCAAGCTTTCAAACTAATGAACTGGATACATGTCATGTATATGGATGCCCTTACTTAGAAAATAATATAAATAGATAGAACAATTAGCTCAATATGCTAAAGGTTTAATATGTGTTAATCTGAGCAACAAACAACAAGTTTCCAAATATAACAGACTCATATTGTTTTAAAATGTATAGAATTGGCTCTGTTGTACAGTTTTGAACGTTACATGTAACAGACAGCAGGTCACTAGTTTGTTTCCTGCAACAAGGAGCCAAGAAATACAAGACAAATACAAGGATCCTTGTTTATTCAGTTCAGAAACATTTTAAACACAGCTCAGTTCTTTCTGGATCTGTTTTCTCCATCACACCCAGTCCTGTAGGAATCTGACATTATTATTAATGTGATCAAGATTTTTTGCTTCCTCCTCCTCAGGCCTGTAATTAAAAATGACATATAAACACAGCAGATTGGTGGAGAGCCGATACTGTGCAGATCTCTGTCATGTTTCCTGATTAATATCTGTGCTTGGTACAGTGTGGTGGAAACCTAAAGCTCAGTGTTTTACTCATCGTTGAGTAAGTGGATTTGAAAAAGCAACAAAGATACACACACACACACCTGAGGACATTGGTATAAGAAAGTATGTACTTGCCAGATATAAATACAAAGTTACATTTTATATGTTTGACAGTCATCTGTGACAACAGCAGTGGCCTCTGGTGATTAAACTCTTGAAAGAAAAAGAAACACTATGATGCTCAGAAAGCCTCACATCTGGATCAAAGATTGTTCCTTATCCATTTTAGGTTGCACAAATTCAGCAAACCTCATATTAATGTTTAAAATTGTTGTGGTAGGAACTCTCCATTCCACGGAGCTCAGTTATCAAGATCAGGACTTATGAGGTTTTGGGATGGGACCAACGTGTGTGTGTGTGAGTGTGTGTGATGTAGATTTTTTTTACGTTTGAGGCTTGAACCCCCCCCCCCACAGCTCCCCCATAACTTTACCAAAAACACCAAGGGTCACATCTTTTCTGCCCTTCTATGGACAAGTCCTCACTCTCTGGTGAACTGCTGCAGACGTGTAAATGTAGAACTAAAAATAATAAAGGCATCTCTGTAGGACAAAGAAACCTTTGAGGCAACACAAATTTGTTCCCTCCACCTGAGATTTAAAATAGGAAATGTGTGGTTAATGTCAGCGTCAGTGAACGTTGATTTTTATTTCAGATTTATGACTTCTCCATCCAGAAACAAATCCAAAGAGCATCTGACCATGTAAGAAATATACTTTGAGGACAGATTGGTGAGTTTTAACAACCTCAGAAAGAGAATGATTTATAAAGGAAGAAATCAGATAACTGTGTCATTTCTATAATGTATTTGTCTTCAAACAGGCTTTTATGCAATTAAAGCTTTACCAAAATGTTTTGAATTACAACACCAAGAATTCTGCATTTGAATCAGTGATATCATCTACAGCTACCTGGTTGCACTCTGGACAGGTCACCAGTCCATCATGGAGACACACAACCACGAACACTCACAGTAAAGTTCTGTTTAGAAGCCCTAGCTATCACAACAAGCACATTTTAGGAAAATCCACACATACAAATTGTATATTGAAAAGTCCTAAATGAGACTGAAAGATTCAAACTCACGACCTGCTTGCTGTGAGGTGGCAGCACTAACCTCTGCACCCCTGCAACCATTTCTAATTAATGATAATCAGAACTGAATAATCTGATTTTGTTATTTGCAACATTCTGACTTCTTCCTGTTTTAATAATAAAATGTTAGAGATGAAGTCTACAGCATCTAGAAATTAAATATATTTACTAACAGAAAAACACTTGAAAGTTCTTTATACAGCTAAATCTGTTCCTTTTAAGCCAATCAAGTGCAACATTAAAGACTTTCTCTGATGATCTATTTTAAAGCATCTCACTGGTCTTTAAATCATAATTATGGCTCTTTTACCCAAATTGACAAAACCTCTGGAACTGTTGGTGCGGCGGACCCCCCCCAGAGGTCCTTCCATTAAAAACAGTTTTTCTGAGGTTTCTGTTGAATATTTTAGCTCCACAGGTGTTCTTACCTTCATAGTGGGTGTGAAAACAGGTCAACAACTTCTATTTCAGTTNTTATCTCTCAAACTACGCAGTTGGTGATAAAACCCAAGTTCTCCTGAGTTCCAACGGCCTGTATCTGTTTCATCACAACTCCTTTGTTCGTTAGTTTTCG
Source organism: Pachypanchax playfairii (assembly GCA_006937955.1). Taxonomy (NCBI): domain Eukaryota; kingdom Metazoa; phylum Chordata; class Actinopteri; order Cyprinodontiformes; family Aplocheilidae; genus Pachypanchax; species Pachypanchax playfairii. Next base: position 629,909 of record SSNP01000072.1, read on the forward strand.
GCAGCTCCCGCAGTTCAAACCACGTCTAGCATGCTGCTGGCTAAAAGCTGTAGCATAAGAAGTAGCAAACAGAAAGACACAACATTTGATGTTACCATGCGCAGTGGGGCAGGAAACAGTATACCTTGCTCTCATAGGCTAGTTTGTTAGCCAATCTGAGTCCAGCAAATTTGAATAATGAATATGAACGAGCTGCTGACGAAGCAGCCAAAGCAGCCTGATGGAAGGACCCGGAACCACTCGAATTTAAATGCAGACAGATTGAAAGGTCTGTTAATCAGTGTTTCCTGACGTTTTCTAGGTATAAAATGTTTCAAATTACTGGTTAATACTTAAGAAATAACCACAAAGTCCTGAAATCTGTATGAAATGGCCTCCTCTAGCATCAGATAAATGCCAAAATAACATGTTGACAACATAAAAACATAATTTTCATTGGATTGGGTCTTTAAGAAAGTTCTCCAGGAAAAAATGTGGCAGTCACAGTGCAAAGCTAAACTTTATAAGTTGGGAGTTCTCACTCTAAACTGAATGATAACAGGACCTAAAAGTGCTGACATTAAGCAAGTTAATGTGAAATTAAAAGAGTGGTGGGGCAGCAAAAAGAAAAAAAAAGTACAAATAACAAACACTTGCGCACACGAAACAGCAGGGAGGAGTGCAGTGAAATGACTTAGTGCTGCTTGGTGAGAAGATGAAGAGGAGGTTTGCAGATGCAGGTGTGTGACACTGAATGAGACATGGAAAACAATGAGCTAATAGTATAATAATATCATTAGCATTATCAATATGTTAACAAAACAAAAAAAGGAGGGAGAAAAGAATCAACCCAAATTATAAAACATAACACAAAAAAAACAAAAAACCATGAAGATTTTTGTCAGTTTTTATACCCGTCAGTTTCTTTAACATTTATACATTTTGAAGGAGAGTTTTCAGTCTCACAATGGAGGGAACATTTTCTACACATAACAATTTTGAGCGTTTTTTTTTAATCTAGTTTCTGTTGTTTTCTAGTTTCTGGTGACAAGCTGCTCCAGATCATTTAGATTTGACGGAATAATGCAACAACAAGAAAGGGTTGTATTAAATTTTAATAAATAAAAACTTCACAATGCAATGCCACAGGAATGCACTTCTTGAATTCATGGCTCACGCAGAAAAAAGCCAAACATGTAATTTTAGAAATACATTCCAATGCAGGAAGCACAGTGAAAATAAACCAGCGTCCACTCGGAGAGCTCTTAAAGCATTGCCAAGATTAATTTACACTAATGTTTAGGTTGTTTCCCCTTAAGTTTAGACCATATTAAATTTTGGTTTACTTCCCTGAAAATAATACTCTTTGCTTCTGAGAATAAATTAGAGCCATTTCCTCACTTTATTGTAAAGACAGCTGGTGATGGTTGTGTGTATGTGTGTTAGCTGGACAGGAGATGATAGCTTTGTCTTACAACACCCATGTGTATGATACCCTTCTCTCTCGCACTCGTGTGCATATTTTTTCCAGCCTATAGGTGCCAATAGCTTTAAAACCACAGGAAAATTACATTTTAAATTCTTAAATTCAACAGTAATATGAATAACAGCTGATTAGAGGCAGGCAGTGGACTATATTTCTCATGACAGCACCAACTAAGCTCAACATAAAGATAATGACTCTTTCTACAGTAAGTTCACCTTAAATTGCGTCTCAGCTTACCAGATAAACAGGCAGTTAGAGTAAAGTTGCACTTGAACCTTGACGGTCACTTCATTTTAACGGGTTATTCCCAAGAGTGTCCACAAATTATTTAGAGGCCAACAAACAGTTGAGGAGATGTACACCGCTGTACGTTGTCGACTTTTTGCTCTCGCTTGTTGAAGCTACACAGACTTTCTGTTTCCTGTAGTTGTTTGAGAAAGTGCGACTGAATACAAAGTTTCTTTGCACACACATGCATTCTGATACAGAAATACACGTTGCTTGAGAAGGGCAGTGAGTTACTTGGCAATGGGGGTTGTTCTCATAACATCGTTTCATTGCTGGCATTTTTGTGTGGTTCTAAATCTGGGACTGTGTTTGTTGATGCAAAGGGTGGAATGGAACAGTGTATGAGTCTGTTTCTGGCTGTGTGATGAAATGAACTCATCACAGGTCACTTCTGCTCGTCTCAAACCCTGTGAAATGTGTTAGTTTATATGTTCCTGTGATCTCTAGATTTACAGGAACCTTTGTGACGACGTTCGTGTTGTAACATCTGCTTTAACCTGCTTCCTGTTTTCAGCTTTGAAAGTGTCGTGGCAAAAGGCCGAGGGATGATGAACTTTGTGAAAAGTGATTCTTGTTCAGTCGATCATCTTGTGTAAAGTGTTAAAAAAAGTTTACAGATAACTTCATCCTTTCTGAGCAAAATATTGAGCTGCACAAATTTTTCTTGGACTATTTAAATATTGTAAATGTCATTTACAGTCTTTTTTTTTTTAATTGTGTAAAATATGAACAGCAGTAAATACCTTTATTTTTCCACGAGTAAATATTTACTTGAGTTATATTTAATTTGCACAAAAAAGAAAACAAAAAAACTTGGCTGAGTGAAGGGATTTAGTCAGATCACCACAAATTTTACCTAATTTCTAATAATGAAATATTAAACATACACAAAGAGATTTAAAATACCCATGGAGGAACCTTTACACTTTACAGTATTTTTGTTTGCATGAAATTTTATTTCGGAAAAGCTTTCCAGTCTTTTTATATATTTAATCGTTGTCATTTCAGAATAAGATTGCATACAAGCATGAATCGAGATCTCAATTTTTTAACGATTAATTGTGCAGTCCTACCCCATATGACCTGAATGAGTCCAAATTTCCACTCAAAATAGCTGAGAGGTTGCTCTACAACTCTAATATTCCTGTAAATTTCTACAGATTCTCTGATCATAGCATGATGTGACCTCAGGGTAAATTGGACATCCACTCCTTAGAAGATTGGCAGCTGTCTTGATTTGTTTTCCACATGTGAATAATCTTTCTCTCGTTAGAATGGGGGTTTGGAAATGACCTTTTAATCCCTCCCAGACTGATGATTGATGTATTTCTTTCATGGTATTGCGTTAAAACACACCTGAATGATCCAAACAGCCAAAACTTCTGTTAGTGGTGCTCACAATTTCTGATAATTAGTAAATGTATCTAATTAGCAACACCTGGAGGCTTTTATGTCGGTATGTTGGTCCTTTTACGTTCCAAATGTCGACATGAAACTGAAAGCAGAATGTGATTGAAAAGAAATGTTGAATGCAGTCTGATGGGAAGAGCTGAAAACAAATGTGAAAATATCTATCCTGAACAAATGTTTCTTTATTTATTATTTTTAACTAAATAAGAGGTGATCGCACCTTTTTCAGTTTCTGCCCCAGAACAATCTACCTTTCTACACTCACTGTGGGTTTGACTCGATTAGAACTGGAGGATTTGAGTATATTCACTGAGGGATTTCTAGAATATTTTTACTAATATTAGTCAATTCTATTCTATATTACTGCTATCACCCCTTGTGTGTCAACTTCATATGTCTTATTTGCCTTGTAAATGAGTTTGTAGAGTGTTGTGTAAAGTGATGTAGAAAGGAAACTGACATTGATATTGACAGTAAGTGGAAGATGAGATGACATTCAGAATTATAAAGTCATTCTCACTCCTGCACTGCTGCCCTTCCTGGAAGGAGACAGCAAGCAAGAAGGCAGATGTGTGCAACATTAGCAGCTTGTGACTGAAGCCTTCCAGCCTGCGCCCTTGTAATGTCAGTAAGGATGTGTAAAACCGTGTGTAAATGTAGCAGCTTTTCTTCCAAAACATTTACTATGTGTGTGTGCTGGTAGTAAGCAGCACTTCGTGTTGCCTCTGATTCCCTTGACATTATTTTGAAGAGGTTGAGATTCATGGAGGTATTGATTTCAGCTGAAGTTATAAATTTATACCTAATGCTGCAACACCATGGTAGCAGCAATTTTCTGGACTTCCACAGCTGCTTCTGTGCAGCTTTTCAAGCTCTACTGTTACAACAGAGCTCTCCTGTTCAAGAGAACAACCCCCCCCCGCACCAAGAATGTTATCCATGTGCAACAGTTAAACTTAGATATGAAATATGAACCTATGGAAAACCTCATTTGATTTTAAGAGTTAAAGGATTGGAATGTTTCTGTTTTGTAATACTTATATGTAATAAAATGCAAATATGAACATCAAGTTTTTACAGTCCTCTAGTTTAAAAACTTGAACTCGGCGAGAAAAGTGTCTGTGTTCCTCTTCGCAAATGATACTTGGCCAATAAAACTTAGTTATGATTTTGATTGTGAATGGGCACAATTACAAGAAATTATGCAACTTGCACTTGTCTTTGTGTTTAAAGAGGCCATTTCATACAAATTTCAGGACTTTGTTTCTTAAGTATTAACCTGTAATATGAAACATTTTCTAACTAAAAAACGTCAGGAAACACTGATTAACAGACCTTTCAATCTGTCTGCGTCAAAATTCGGGTGGTTCCGGCTGGTTCCGTCAGGCTTCGGGTGGCAACTCATTAATATTCATTATTCAAATTTGCTGGACTCAGATTGGCTAACAAACTAGCCTATGAGAGCAAGGTATACTGTTTCCTGCCCCGCCTCGCATGGCAACGTCAGACAATCTCTCTTCCTGTTTGCTACGTTATGCTACAGCTTTTAGCCAGCAGCATGCTAGGCGTGGTTGCAACTGCGGAAGCTGATGAATACTAACAAACAAAGGAGTTTTGACGAAACAGATACAGGCCGTTTGGACTCGGGTGAACTCTGTGTTATCGCCACCTGTGTAGTTTGAGAGATAAAAACTGAAAGAGAAGTTATTGACCTGTTTTCACCCACTATGAAGAACACCTGTGGAGCTAAAATATTCAACAGAAACCTCAGAAAAACAGTTTTTAATGGAAGGGCCTCTTTAAATAAGGTCCACACATCACTGAATATTTTAAAAAATTCAGATTCATTTCAAATACAAATGTACTTTATTAACCCCTGAAGCGAAATGAGATGTTGTAGTTAGAGGAGTCTTTCCATGATGGAAATATGATATTGTTTATAGCTGTCAATGCTATTTGCAACCTGTACACCACTAATTCATGCCCCTCCCTCTGCATAGAGCATGTGCTGCAGGACATGTTTAGGGTCAGGTAAGTAAATGGGAAATTACAGTTGTTGTTGTTTATTATTTTCTGCATTTATTTTTTTCTATTATATTCTAGGCAGCACAATGGACATGTGCCAGGTTGATCAGTAAACTGTACATATGACATATAATAATATATAATTAATATATAATTAAGAGCTTGCACTGGTGAGCAGCAGGTGGCGCCCTAGGCGACCACGTAGCCCGTATACGCCAAGAACCGCCTCTGCACTCCTCTTTAATTATTTAAGAAGAAAATAATATTTGTTTAAAAACATTTTTTGTTTAGATGTGACCTAAGTGAACACACACTAATTCTCATGTATGTGCACTTTAATATACTCAAACCCATGGAAGCACAAGATCCCTCTAATTTCATAGGCCAGTCTCCAGTTCTAATCCCAGGCCTTCGGTGAGACAAAGGACTCTGTTCTCTCCACAGTCACCATGTTAATCTGCCCTCCAAACTACAAAGACACTAAAGCTGCCCGTTCCCTGCTCCTACAAGGATTATCATTCACTTATTGGACCGGCTCTTACGGCTGTGGAACTGTTGGACAGAGCGAAAAGAAAAGGGAGCGATGTAGCATACAGTTTGATGGAGCAAAAGGCAACAACATACTTGAGTGTATTTTCCTTCTCTGATCTAAAAGCATTATTGAAATGGTAATATAGGAGAGCCCCAGTCTCATTCTCCACTCAAATAAATTTCTCCATCTCACAATGAAAGGAAACAGGACAAAGGAGTTGCCAAAGAACGAAAGAGCCAAATAGAAAGTGTAACAACAAAAGTGAGACAGAAAGAGAGAGAGAGTGGAATGTGGGAACAGTCAGTAAAAGCACCCATGTAATTGCCAGCGTAATCCCTGTAAAATAACCTAACAGAGGTGGTATGTGTTCATATATGTGTTAGTGTGAGAGACTTTTACCTTCTTTTGCTTATGTATCATTTATCATGCTGGTCTGACTCTCAAGAGATATTTGAGGTTTAGGTTGATTAGTCAGCCATTCTGATGTATAATTGGTTTATTTTTTGCTTCCTCAAAACTCCAGACTCAACATCTCTTTCCTCAACGTCTGGATTTAATTCCAGTCATGCTTTGGTGCGTGTTCGGAGTACACCTAAACCGATCGCTTACATGGTGCCACTGAACCTTGCAGGAGGAGAGTCAAGGGTATAATCTCAGTGTAACATCAATAGGTTGACTTTGATCTTGTAAGCAGGTTTCGTACTCAAGTCTTGTACAGAACAGATAGTTGAAGAGATTTGCAGCAAACACATCACTTAAAAAAATAATTTGATCCACTGGCTTTCTACGGTATCATAATACATCTATAAACTCCTAAAGACACACAGATGCATCCATCAGACAGGTCATGCTAACAGACAAAGCCTGACCTGACACATGTTAAAACAAACACCCAGATTGGATTTTTAATCACTCATGGACCCACACATACATACAAATACATGCACATAAACCACACCCCTCAATTGTTTAGCACATTAATCAGGCCACTACTCAATAGGTTCTTAGCTGTAATGAATGGAGCCATAGAGAGGCACGGCGATAAAGAGAGAGAGAGAAGCGGCCCGAGAAAAATGAGCAGCCTGGATATCACTTGCCCTGGCTGAACCTCCGAGGTTAACACATCTTTTGGCAAAGCTGCAGAGACTGATAACTCTGTAAATATCACTCTTTGCTTGGGAAAAGTCACATTTGAATAAATATTGGAAGGAGGCTCCACTGCAAGTGTAGGAAGTCTTTTAATTATACTTTTGGGCGTGTCTATATTTGGTTCAGACCTTTTACACCAAATTCTAAATACTAAATATACATACTAAATACTAAATTCGGGCTGTAAGAAATTCTCTTTTTCTTCAGTTGCTGATACTGTTTAAAGTTGTACCAAAATGTGAAATAATCTGTTTAAATAGTTTCATTATAATTTTCTCATCCTGATTGTAAAGATCAGTGGAGGGTTAACGCTACCACTCCATCCATACCAGTTGTCCCTCTATAAGCGTCCAATATCTTAAAGCGGTACTAAATAACTTTTCTGCAGCCGTGTCTCAGACGGCCGTTGCTGGAACCGGTGTTCTGTTGAAATATGCTACCTGTTGAGATGTGCTACACACATGTGCCGTTCCACAGTCTTGACTTCAATAAACAGATTTATTGTTTATTTTTGTTTCTATAGTTTTCCATAAATACATTTTACCTCTCAAATAAATTCTCCCAGGACAGAAACACTAAATATGATGTTATTTTTACTTTCTTTGCATTGTCAGAGTGACAGACAAATGTTTGGACACACCCAGAGGATAAGGACCCAACAGTGGCCGCCAAGGATCCAGGGGGCTTTTATATAGAAAATATCAGAGAAGGATCATAAAAATATGATTAAATAACTAACAGGACACACTCGCCATAAACAAGATTTCATTATGAAATAAGTTATCAATTTGTTATATGGCAGCATTTTTCTTCAGGGCAGCATAAATCATCAGAACATCACTTCCGTCTGCTACCTGAAGTACTGAAGTTATTAAGTGTAATCTAGGGGGACTAGAGGGGACCCGAGTGTCTAATATGAAGATGTATCCACTTAGACAAGTTTCAAAACTGTATCTTAAAGTTTTAGAAGTGTTTAGAAGAGTTTGTTTTGTACTGTTTTAAGCTTTTATCTCTCTGGGCTTCGACTGTTAGTGACAAATAGCAAATGGCTTTCACTAAGAATTAAAAAAATGTCTCAAAAAAATGTTCTTCAGTGAGTCATGGGATCTTTTTGTCTCTTGAATTTTGAGCCTGTTTAAAGTTTTTGCAAGACAAGCTTTCTCTCAAAATAATTGCAGATTGGTTGATTCTAGAACTCGGCTGGAACTCATCTCTAATGTGTCACAATTCAGTTTCATGAGTCCAAAGTATAAGAAATGTAAAACAACTTTGGGTGAGCGTGAAATTTCAAACTAAAATCATGGTAAACTGCAGCTAATTGCAACAAGAAAAGTAGCATGATAGTTGCAAGTTGCAAGTTATAGTTACAGTTGCAAGTTTTTAATACAAATAATCCATAACCATCACATGTCTCATGTGACACTACATGTCGAATTCAGTGGGATTCCACTTTAACATTTGCAGAATTCCTCACAATTCTGAGTGTTCAGCTAGCTGCTAACAGTCTCAGTGTGATACAGGCTTTAGTGATTCCTGGTGTGAAAAATCAGTATTTTGACACAGTTCTAAAAAGTTTATCAGTTTTCCTGCTGTGGTCATGATCTCTTGCTGGGTAGCATTCTACAATTTATCAGGATGAAAACAGGATCTTTTTGTCAGCTTCAGTCAAACTCCAACAGTAGGACAGCATCTTACACGTGTCTCTACCAGACTGTCCAACTCAGTACTGTCCCGCTGCAAACAATGGCAGGGAGGACCAACAAGGAAATGTAAGTGACAAATTCCTCTCAGTACAGTGTAACAATAAAGTTTTGATACTTCAAACTAAAGTGCATGTACAGGTACCAGACTTTATGTAACTCTTTCTTTTGAATCTGTTCAGATTTTGACCGTAATTCTCACATAATTTTGGAGGGTTGACAAATTCTCCAGAACAAAGTTTGGTGGAGGTGATACCTTCTACTTAAGGCATCTGTTTCTATCACTGGTTTGTCCTGTGAGTGACCTTTCTGTGACCTCTCAGTCTCTCACACACTCAGCAGTAGAGAAAACAATCATCTCTCGTACATACTTGTTTATCACTATTGTGTTAGCTGTACCGCGTCACGGTTCAGTGGCTGAGTGTTGCACGCAGACAAAAATCATGCAGAACTTTAACTCCATTAATATAAGAGCATATCATGCTCTTTTGACTTTAAACATGTCTCATTTAATCCAAGTGTAATTTATCCCTGATGATTACAAGCTCATGTTCAAATATCCGTTTTAATATTTCTCCCCTTTTTGGCTCTGTAGCTCGCTGATAAATTTTATTTTGTGTTCCATAATTTTATTTTCCTGGAAAGAAAGAAAAACCCTCATATTAAGTCTTTAAAAGGTATTTATTGAGTCCTTGGCTCCTTATGTGTGTGTAACAAGACTTTCATGTGGGGGGCTGTTAAAACCTCCGTTTGTGTGTGTGTGTGTGTGTGTGGGTGTGTGTTCTTGTTTTTCTACCCTACTGAGGACCAGTTTTGAGATATTTACTATCCTTCTGGGGTCCGAGGGTTCTTGTGGGGACCGAAGCCTGGGCCCCATTCGGGGTCTCCCCTTTTTAGGGTAAGGGTTCAGCTTTAGAGGTATGGTGTGAATTGAGTTTTAGTTAGCGTTAGGGTTAGTTACAGATCAGTAATGGTTAAGGTTAGTAAAAGGGTTTGGGTTAGGTATAAATCTAGTTACTAAAATCAATGGAAGTCAATGGACGGTCCCCATAAGGATAGCAAATTAAACTGGTGTGTGTGTGTGTGTGTGTGTTTGCATCATGTCAGATTGATATGTGGTTTACATTAGTTCTGTTTGATGTCTCCATCCGAGGCCTCTCTCCTCCTACTTCAACACTACTGTTTGATCTGCATCAATCTGGTCCTGATCACTCTTCCTTTGTTTACTTTCAAACACACTTCTTTTTTTTTTCTTCTTGTTTCTGTAACCACCCCCGTCCTTGCAACAGCTCTCTCTGTCACTCACACTGTGTATGTTTGTGTGTGTGTGTGTTCAGGTTGAAAGTCTTTTGTTCTCTGAGCAGATGTTGGAATAAAATACTGATATGTTCTGCTTTCGATTTCTATGGCTGTTTCTCCTCGCGTACGTTCAGACGGAGGTCGTGTGTTGTGGGTTTTATTCCTCTTCTAAGGAATGTCCTCTTTTATTAAAAAGGAACAAAAACATAACTTTTCCCCTAGACATGTTTGTAAGATCCTGATTAGAGATTGTGATTATAATTTGGAGGCAAACTCTTGGGTATGAGCCCAATTTTGGATGCATGCTTTGATCCCCTGATTCATCAAACGTTAGAAGGCAAAGTTCACATGAATTTTACTCCCACTGTGTGAGATTTATTTGATCTATTTCCATTTATCAGTCCATGTAGAACTCACATGGAACAGTGTTGAGTATAACACAAACAACCTTGTGCCTGTCCGTCTCGTTCTCTTGTGCTGTTTTTAATCTGCATTTTTGGAACTTTTTTATATTCAGCCCTAAAATTTAAATCTCCGACTCTGGAGACAACAAATACAGTTATTGCCTTTCAGGTAACTCAGCTGCCAGTAAAACCATTAAAAATAAGAATGAAATTCAGATTTTACTTGATTTAGTTTGAACTGTTCATCTGAAAAATGTTTTCCCATCCTCAGATGAATCAGAACGTCTTATTAACAGACACAAGTTTTTGAGTTTTCCTTAAGGATATTACTTTTTTTTACAGCAAAAAATACAAGTTCATAATAGGATGTGGTTTTGTCCAGGACTTTGTGGTAGCTAGACACCCACTAAAGTTGGCTGGATAATGTCTGCACACAGAGTAAAGTCTGAGGTTTGACCAAATACACAAAGTACTTTTAACTAGGATTCTACTAACATTATCTTTCCTAATGGTTAAAGCATTAAGAAGCCAAATTATTAAAAAAATATACATATTTTGTATCTGCAGTTCAGCCACTGATAGTTAATCCAGAAATCTCTTCATGAATTGAATGCATGTTTGTAAAATAGCCTTTAAAAAGTTTTTGGCAGACGTTGGCATGTTTATTGGTAATTGTTGATGGAACATTGCCCTAAAACTAAAGTCTGTTCACTGGGCTCTTATGTTCTTCTAGGCTGGGGGTCCATTTAAAAGTGGGTGCTGTTGAGTTAGATCCATGAAGAGTTTGCTTCATGGATCTAACTCAGCTCTTACATCAGAGTTGGCTGTAAACACGAACAACTCAGTGACTTAAAAACAGAGACTTGAGTCATGTAGATGTTCAGATATCCAGATACTTCAGTTACTTGTTAAAAAAACGTGTATTTGTGTTTGAAAATGAGTCAAAGGTCCAAAGTCATTTGCACAAAATGTAAAAAGGAACAAACAAGGATAAAATACAGAGTAGAGGGTGAAAACAATATTGAAGAACAGTAAACTAAACAGTTTAATTTCTTTGTTTAGGATGTTTGTGTGGGCCGCATGGTGGCGCAGTTGGTAGAACTGTTGCCTCCAGGGACTCCGGTTTCCTTCTACAGTCCAAAAACATGCAAGAGGTTAATTGGTGACTCTAAATTGTCTTTATGTGTGAGTGTGTGTAAATGGTTGTTTCTCTATGTGTGGCCCTGCGATGGACTGGTGACCTGTCCATGGCGTGACCCCGCCTCTCGCCCAAAGACTGCTGGAGATAGACACCAGCTCCCTGAGACCCTGAACTAGAGCCCTGCACTCCTGCGGGAGTCCCGCGGGACAAATAGAGAAAGCTCATTGCGGGTGCGGGGCGGGTGTAGGAGTGCACAATGCGGGAGAGGGCGGAGCGGTGATAAGCTGCAGTCCTGCAAACTAAAAATAAAACTAAAATACACAATGTGTACTCTCTCCCGGCTTCGTCCCACCGTCCAAACAACACAATAATAAGCACAATATCAGGCTGATTGAGTCTAAATTTATGCAATGAGTGAGCAGGAGTCTGATTGAATGTTTGGTTTTTTTGTGCTGTGATGGTTCTGTGACAACCAGCAGCTCCAGCTCCCTCACGACCATCCATCTCAAGAATCTGTTGTCTCCAGATGTGTGCTGGGGATCGCCTCAGCTGCGCATGCCACTTGCCAAGTTGGCAACGCATTCCTTCCCCACTGCCTTTGGTGAATGATCGGTCAGTGGTATGCTCTAAGCTCAGCATTTAATTACCCAAGCCAAAGACAAGAACTTTCGTGAGAAATAACGGGAACGTCTGAATCATGCGGGAATTGCGGGCGGGAGCGGGACAAAATACGGCAGGAGCGGGCGGGAGCGGGACTTAAAATCATAGTCCTTTGCGGGCGCGGGGCGGGAGCGGGACTGTACTATGCGGGAGCGGGCGGGAGCGGGACTGGAAATTCCATCCCGCGCAGGCCTCTACCCTGAACAGGAACAAGCAGGTTCAGAAGATGACTGGATGGATGTTTGTGCCTCTTTTTCAAAATATTTTGATCGAACTGTGTTTTATTTTATATCACATGTACGTAAAATGATCGTATCTTGTCATGTCTTGCCTCGTCTCATCTTGTCCTAATAAACAGGTCTTTGTTGACACACCTTCAAGAAACTTGAGCTTTGGTCTTATCAGTCCACAAAACTTTATCTGAGAAGTCCTGGAGCTCATCAAGTTGTTTTTAGGCAGTTGTGAGACAAGTCTTGATCTTCTTGATGCTGTTTCAGTTCTGTCATGTCTGCAGGCTGAGTGTGTGTTCTGTGCACTCCTCAGCTCATCATCATCATCAGTTTTTAACCCCTGTGTGTTTCGACGTGGACTTTACCTGAACTCACCTCTTGTTCTGTCCCTTGGAATTCATTTTGGAATCAGAAAACTTCAACATTGGATCTGATTAGATTTTGACTACACCCTTGCCTCAGTCCTGCTCTGTCTGCCAACGCTCTGTAAGTGGAATTGTTTGCTTGGAACTTGGCTTATAAACTCGGACTGTCTGACCCACCGGTCTGCCTTAGATATGTGTGTGTTGGATGTTGGTGGAAGCTGCTGCATAACCTGTCTGTTCCTTTAACTACTTCCCTCTCCAGTTCTGCATCTTCAAAGATCAGAATAACTCCAAAACAAAATAATCTGCTGTTCCTCTCACCTTTTGTTGGACCTCCAGTGGCGTGTGACGTCACTGCGCTGCCAGCTGCCATCTTGGTACTTCCACCCTGCAACGAGAAGAGGTAAAGTGTTTGTTTACTTCTCGTCTCTGTCGGTGACTCATTCTGCTGTCGCACTGGGGTCCCGTTTCTCACCAGTACTTGGAGGACTTCCTGCTCAAGCACAAGTTTAATAAAAATGATTTCTTGCCAAAACTGAGTTGTGATGCATTTTGGGTTCAACCAAATCAGTCAGACATTACAAGTTCTGTATCTTACAGTTGAATCTTGAACTCTGACCTTAACTGAGTCGGCTGAGGCATGCAGAGCTTCAGATGTTCTCGGTTCCTTTGTGTCCTCCCGGTTGAGACACTGATGGGCTGTTGGGAGTCATTTTATCAACTGAACTCTCCTTGAGCAGTTTATGACTTTTTTTCCTTGTAGATTTGTGGATAACGGATCTCATTGGTGTTCCAAAACGTTAGAAGGGACTCTGTAAACCTTTCGAGACTGATAAATGTCAAAACTTTGTTTCTAATGCATTATGAAATATATTTAGTGTGGGGAATGGTGTGTTTAAATCTTTTAGCTGAGTTCTAGATTATATTGGGGATTTCTTGATTTTAAAGGTCTACTGAACATTTAATCAGTTCATTCTAAGCTAAACAAAGGGGGGGGGGATTACTTTTCCACATAGGGCCTGGTTGGTTTGAACAGGTCTTCCATTATAAATGAAACCATTTATTTTAAAATGTTGTTTTTCCAGGTTCTTTTGTTTACTGAGCTGAAAAAAAAATGTAAGTGTGACAATAAATAAAAAAATACACTTTAAGGAGGCAAATACTTTTGTTTAAAGCACTGTATTTCTCGTTAGTATCTGAGGAAGAAAAAAAACTCAGTTGAGAATTTGCAACCATGTAACCACATAATTCAGAAGGTCTTATCGTTCTACTGTCTCCGACATAAAACATGATGTTGTACTCAAGTTTATTAGGAGCTTGTCGCACAGTGTGGGCTGCTTTAAACTTCTGAGAAAGCTGGAATCTCAAAGGCTCTGGGTGCCTGAAGACCCATTAATACTAAAAGCTTCACAGATATGATGAAATTCTTCTTCCTAGCACACATTAATTCAGCTTGAAGAACATTTATCTTCCGATGACACTGCTCGTACTCCACCCAGTCTTTGTGTCCCACACTGACAAACAGACACTAAAAATGAAGAAGAGGCAGATTGGAAGAATTAATGTCACAGCAGAAGGAAAACATAAAGTGGAAGAGAGAGTGAAAACAACTTGCAGACACACTGAGCCAACGGAGAGAGAACTGTGTGAAGCACCGGACTGTGTTTACATTGTTTTAATCATGCAAGCATGTTTTGAGGTTCATATATAAAGCGGACGAGGACACGATCGTGTCTTTCTGTTTTGTCGTGATTACATGTGTCGACACCATGGCAACCACAACTGTTGTCTACGCTGGTGGGCGGCATCTGTCATGTACTCAAGGTGGTTAACGGATATGTTGCCACAGTGACGTACTTGCACAAGCATACATTTTTGGACTCAATTTATTTTCCCAGGATTCAAACTATTCAACGCTCATGTGAGGATGAAAATATTCGGTGAGATTCTTTCCATCTGTCACTAAATCTATATGGTACAAATTAAGCAATCGCTTCATGATTAAGCAATTTGTTGGAGTCAGACCTTAAACTTCTCAGTGTTTTAAATCATCACTGTCAGTCACCTCACCACGTTTCTGTAATGAAAACCACACAGTTCAGTACTGAGTGCTGATTAGACTGGATATAATTAGGTCATAGGATTTTGAGATAATGAAAGTCAGTGTTGCGCCACTGTCGCTCTGAGTGTTCTGGGTCCTGTGGGACTGAAGTAGGCCTGTTAAACTTTATTAGAGTGAACAGGCTCCGTGAGTCTACGGCACACTGAGCCTGGGAGAAAGTCCCACAAACAGAGACCATAAACACAACAACAACAACAGCCTATTGTTTTTGAATGCGAATGAATGAATGAATGAATGAAAGACAGGATTGACCAATGAATGAATGGTCTGTTCTCTGTTCTTCTTTCATAGTGATCCATGTCAGGCAGTAAAGAATTACTAATTAGGAAAGATAGAAATTAGATTACAGCTTCCTATTACAGAAGCCCCCTCATACAATCAGTATAGATGGAGTTCAAGAAAGAAAACTTTTAATGAGAGTTCAACAACTAAAAAACTAGATCCAGTTTATCGATTTGAATTCATTTAAAAAATCTTTGATTTAGTAAGTGGAGACAGAATAATCAGGTCTGATCATGTTGTTTTCTATTTTCCTGATCTGATCCTGTCACGTTGTTTTCCACCTTTGCAATCACCTGCTCACAGGTGATTCCTGATGTCACTGTCTCCGCCCCTTTTTAAGCTGTGGGCAGTCTGTTTCTCATTGCCAGATTATATCTATGCATCTGCTACATTATTCTGTCATGTTCATGTGTTGTTCTCACAGAGTGTACTGAACAGTTTCTGACCACGTCTCTGCTCGATCCCTTTGGATTCTGAAATTCTAGAACCATCCAGTTTGTTCCCCATTGAAGCAGCAAGTTCGGTCAAATTTTGTAATGTTTTGTGCTTACAGAGGTTCTGATCTAGGTATGAAATTCTGACACATTTTTTTTTATTTTGGTTATTCTGTCTCTGATTTAAAGATTGTGCATGACGTAGGATTGTTTTATAGCATTCTTGTCTCAAGTCATTGACATCATCTCAAACTCCTGTTTTCTGTTTACTTCTTCAAGCAACTTAACCCCGTCTTTCTTCAAGTCTTGCTCCCTGGTCATACTTACCTTACAGGATACTTACTGTCTGTTTTTTGTGTGAACAGGGAGAATAATACTCCCAGCGCAGCTCCTGCTGACGTCGTTGTCCAATAGCCTGATGCTCGATCACTTCTGTCTTCTTTAAATGTGAACACAGTAGTACTTCTATTTTCAAGTAAAGACTAACAGGTTCCATTCCTGTACTAATCTGTCCTCTCCTCATCACAGCTACGGTTTTGACAAAATTCTTATCCAGTGATGAGAGACCTCTACTCTGTGCAAATGAGTCCAGTCTAAACACAAAACATTAAACATTGAGTATTTCTTACATTGTTAAGATACACTACAACATTCTTCATTAAAGGGATGGTCTGGATTTTTTTGAATTGGTGTTCTATGGAGTTGTTATGCAATCAGATTCTTACCTACAGTCCAGCATGAGCTCAATGTGGAGAATCAGACAGAAAATCTCATGTGAAACAAAATTGAAACTGACAATGGACCAACTCAGTCACGGCTGATGTGATGGACTGATGACCTGTCCAAGGTGTAACCCCCCACCCCTCACCTATTGACAGTTGGAGATAGACACCAGTAACCTAACGACCATGCTAAAACAGGTTTATTAACTTCTGAGTGACATCAAGGCAGTCCATGCAGCTGTTTGATCACTATGATGCTTGTCCAATTTAGTGTTTTATTTTCTATAACCACACTCAAAGATTATTCTTTGGAGAGTTAATCGTTTCATAAAAAACAATAGCTACGTTTACATGGCACACTGCGCCAGCAGACCACAGAAGTGGTCTGCTGGTGCAGTCATCCTGTCATCCTGCTCTCCTCTCCTGTGGCGGAGGAGCAGTAGCAATATGTATTCAGCCTCTAGCTTGGTTAATGCGACCAGTAAAAACCCAAACATAAAGGTAATCACCTGCAGAAGGTCCATATTGGGGAAAACGTGAGTCAGCTCGAGCACACAATGGGGCGGGAAAGACGTGCAGAAAGGACGGAGTTTGTTTACTTTTTTTTCTTCCCCCGGAAAGACAACTCGCTGTGCGCATGCTCAACTCATTTAACCTGATTGAGTGCTTGGTGCATGTGTACTCATGGCATGATCAGATCATTTCAGTTAGTGTCCATGTGAACAGGGATTTGGGAATTCCGATCGACCAAGATTTTAATCAGATTGGGGAAATTTGGTGCATGTAAACGTAGCTAATGAAAACTAAAACAAAACAAGAAATAACATTTATTTTAGCTTTGTTTTGCTACTGATGATGATGATGATATAATAAGTAACAAGACCAACACTGTCTTTTTTTCAAGTCTAAGAAAATTTTTGAAAAGTTTCACAATAAATCTTTCAACTGCAGATGTTTCAGACTTACACTTTCATTTCAGGGCTGTTGCTAAGAAACTTAAGTGCGTATGCCTACAGGCTTTTATTATTTTAATGGTGTCCCACATGTTGTTGTTATTAGAGCTCAAGTCAGGTTATGAGAAATAAACACACCAAAAGGATTTATTTCCAGTGATCATGATCAGGTGATTGTGTAATCAAAGCAACAGTTTCTCAGACACATCCATAAGAAGTGGTTTTGTTAAGAGAGAATGCCTCTAATCAGGTATATATGTTTAAGACTTTGCACAAAAAACACCTTTATGGCTGACTTGATTTGTTTCATGTAACTCCATGGAAACCAAGAAGAAGTTTTTCTCAACTGTTTTTAGAAGAAATTAAAAGGAAAAACATGATTTTTCTCTTTCACGGTCCATTGGACTGGTGATGAATCAGTTTCAACGTGTAGATTTGGAACCATTATTCTCAGGACACTCGGGACACTTTCAGTCTGTTATCTGTCCTCAACTGGTTCAAATGAAGTTCAGAATTATCAGAATTACAGATCATATCTAAATATCTTCAAACACAACAAAAACTGCTTTATTTTAAACCAGCTTCTTTTAATTTAAAGAGGCCATTTCATACAAATTTCAGGACTTTGTAGTTATTTCTTAAGAATTAACCAGTAATATATGAAACATTTTATATCTAAAAAACATCAGGAAACACTGATTAACAGACCTTTCAATCTGTCTTAAAATTTGGGTGGTTCCGGCTCCTTCCGTCAGGCTCCTTTGACTGCTTCGTCAGCAGCTCATTCGTATTCATTATTCGAATTTGCTGGACTCAGATTGGCTAACAAACTAGCCTATGAGAGCAAGGTATACTGTTTCCTGCCCCGCTGCACATGGCAACATCAGACGTTCTCTCTTCCTGTTTGATACGTCTTATGCTACAGCTTTTAGCCAGCAGCATGCTAGGCGTGGTTTCAACTGCAGGAGCTGATGAATACTAACGAACAAAGAAGTTGTGACGAAACAAATACCGCCCATTGGAACTTGGGAGAACTCGCGTGTTATCGCCACCTGCGTAGTCTGAGAGATACAAACTGAAAGAGAAGTTGTTGACCTGTTTTCACACCCACTATGAAGGTAAGAACACCTGTGGAGCTAAAATATTCAACAGAAACCTCAGAAAAAATGTTTTTAATGGAAGGGCCTCTTTAAAGGTGAGTGCTGTAGTGATATCAGAGTTACAATCATGTTAATTTGAGGCAAAAGGACAAGAACTGACACAAAATATAGACTGTTCCCTTTAGGAATGAATAAAGTTTTTTTTCTTTGAATTTGGACTTTTAAGTGTTCATTCATTGAAATCAGGGGTAAAGTAGTGTTGTTTGTGGAGAACAGGTTGCTGTTTTAAGCAACTTTAGGTAACTTTAATCTGCTTTTTACCAGACTGAAGACAGAACAATAGAGCCTACACACATTAGAAGTTTTTCTTTGCAAACTGTAAAAACAACAAGGTCTCTATATCAAGGTCTGCACATACAGGAATGGAGAAGTCCCAACTAGATTAGTGACATCTCACAGAACAGAAACAACTAAAGCACAAAGTCATCAACTGATGCAGTTTATCAGAGTGTTTGGTGACTCTCAAGTAAAGCAGTAAGGAAAGGAGGAGTGTCATTTATTGTCACTTTCAATGTCTCTGTTCTTGTTTATGTTTGTTTCTGCTCACATGTCGGTGATTTCACTTCCCTCCGTCCTGCTGCACACTCATCAGTCCTCACTCACCTGCTGCCACCTCAGTCAGCCTGGCCAGGTTCACCTATCTGCTCCTCCTTCAAAGCTTTGGAGAAGCCGGCAGTGTTTGCCAGTTAGTTGCATGCTTTTACGCTTCTTGACCAGTGCTTTTTCCCCCTCTTGGTTCAGATCTGTCTTGTTTTTTGGCCTGTAAAGATTATTGACCTGGATTGTTTTTGGACCTTTCTTTTTTTTTACTCACCCCACTTGAATTCTGTTTTCAGCTCATGTTTTGGAACTTCCTATTTTTGACCCCTGCTTTGCTTCAACTCGTCTCCTGTCTGTCCAACTCTTCCGCTCAAGTAAGTGAACGTTTGAGTTATCAACCACTGCCTGTTTATTAGACTTGTTGTTGGATTGTGGACTGTATTTTCTTGTTGAACTCTGTATGACCTCTGCTGGTATTTGGACTTCCACCCTGTCTTGTCCCAAGCCTGTGATGTCACCTGCAGTGTCGCTCGCACTGTTGGTTCACCATCCCAACCTGTTTGTTCCACAGCTTCTTGTCATCCCCATTCTTTATTCTGCTTTGTCTGCACCTTAGGGTTCTATAATCCAAACATTACAAGGAAAGGGAAACTCTCCACCCAAGATACTAACTGCTCAGAAGATGTTTGTGCTGAAAGTTCAACAAATCCAGAGTTAGATCTTTCTTCACTAAGAGACCTTTGTCATCTGTATACAGTTTAAACCACTGCAAACTTAAGCAAACTGGTCAAATAATAAAACTCCTGGGCTGAAAACGAGTTCCATTGTCCCTGGTGTGTGCTTTCCCACTGCATTACAGATTAACAAAAAGGTGTGTTAGATATCAACATTCGCTCTATGTCTCATGCTATTAATATAAAATCATTAAGAGCAGATCAACTCTAACTAGATATATGGTATTGTTTAAATACACTCTCAAGAAACTCTCAGTTGCCTCACCTACCCGCAGGAAGTGATCGCCAATGAAACCAGATAACACTGTGCTGACTGAAACGTTTCACACAAAACTACTGGCAACTAAATACGTGTTAAATTTAAGAGTTGACTATACCTGCATTTTACTATTTAATTTGCACATACAAACTGATAAAACAAGTGCTTGAACAGTATCCCTGTTGGAGGGTTTGTTTTAATTAAATTCATGTTCCCTCAGTTTCTCAGGTACCACACCAGTATTCATTCTACTGAATCGTCCCCAGCTGCTCTCACTTCATAATCACTCTTCCTCAACAATTTATAGTCCATGATTTTAATCCATTCATTCCAGATTCATGCCCTACTAGTTCTTAAATAGCTCTTCAGGGTTTTTGTCAGCTTCAACCTTGTGCTACCTTGTTCAGTAGGTTCACTTTGTTGCTATGCCATCTTTTTATTATGTCAAAACCAGGAGATGAACCCAAAACACACCAAAACCAGAGCTGTACAGATAACAGTTTTTATTGAATGTGCTTGAGCAGGAACCTCCCAGGCTGGATCCAGTTGATGCAATAGAACATCTACGTACTGTACTTGATGAGAGGAGATGGTTAGCACTTGAATGACAACTGGGAGTGAAGAACAACAGTTACTGTACCTTGTGTGTTAAGGTGGGGAGATGACAGATCAGTGGCTCACCAGGTAGCGAAGACCGAAGGGGCTCCTTCACAGAAAGACTGCACGTACATGTGTGGTCTATCAGGTAAAGTGGCGAGCTGTAGGGAGAAATACAGACTTTGCCGGTGGCAATAGGTGCAGGTTTGGACTGCTTCTGATTGCTCACAGGTAGACATACAGTCTGACAGGAGATGCGAGTAAAGCTTGTGTCAAAGCCCTGCAGGTAGTGGAGGAGGTCAGCAGAGGGTTTCCGGTTTCTGGTTAGCAAAGGCTAACTCAAACAAGTACTTTTCAAAGGCCCTTTTCTTTCTCCAGGCAACAGGTTTTAATAACAACATCCAAATCCACAATCAAGACAAAAAGAGGTCATTTACAGGTGGGCAGAAGTAGCAAAGGTACAGGCTAGGGCTGAGATGGAAATGGTGTTGAAGGTACGCGTCCTGTGTCAGAGATCAAGGGTCAACAGGTAAGTAAACAAATTTGTAGGTCGGCAGACAAGAGATAAGGTCAGGAATGTTCCAGGTAAGTAATCCAACAACAGGGTTTTTCAGGATTCAGGTAAGTAGCGCGGGTAAGTGAGACTGGAAAGCTCAACAAACTGGCGATTAGCTCACTGCCGAGCTGCTCCTTATGAAGGGGTGGAGACAGGTGCTATGAATCACAGGCAGAGTATACACAGGTGAAAGAACAACAGGTAACAAACAGGTACCTATATACACAGAGCCTGGCTGATACATGAGTTTTAGTCTGAGTCTTGTTTTGCTATACCTTTGAACCCCTTTGTCATGTCTGATCTGACCTCGCTATAAGAAACTGTCTAGCTATCCAAATCATTGCACTCTCAAGTTCTGCGCTGCAAAGAAAAATAGCAGTTTACAGTATGTGGTTGAAGTCAGTCAGCAGATATCAAAAAGCTGTTTTCTGAGGAGACCATCCAGATCACTCTCCAAACTTTTCAGTCTCAAATTGTCTGAATGTTTGGATACAAGAAGAATTTTGCTTTCAAGTATGTCTGCCACAAGTCTTGAAAAGATACCTCTTTTTCAAATTCAAGTCGGGACTATGGTAGGGCCACTTGAAAACGTTCATATTTTTGTCAGCTAATTGTTTTTTCATCCCTTTGCTGTGTGTTTTGGGTCATATTCATGCTTAAATGCCAAGTGTTGCACATGTTTGTTTACAGAGTGGCTGAGGTTATTGAGAATCTTGATGTCGTATTTATTTTCCTTGTTGGCATTTACCGTTTAATTAGGTTTTCTGGCCCATTGGCTGAAAAACCCACCCAAAGCATTATGTTCTCACCACCAACTATGGGGTTAGTGCTGCTGAGGCTGTATGCCTCTATGCCTCAAGTCATCTTTGTTGGATGAGATTTTGCAAAGACCAAATGGGCATTTGTGCGCCTTGTTGGGAGCAGAGGTATCCTCTTCAGTTTGCATCCATAGAATCCAGCTGTTAACAGTGTGTCCAGATTATTCAATATGGCCTTGGTGGTTACCCTCAGATTCTTTTTCATCTCTTGTACCAACCATCAGTCTTCCCAGAGCAGGTGTCAGTTTGACTTCCCACCACATCCTCTAAAATTTTCCAGTGTGGTATGTCTTGTATTTTTTAAAATAATACTTTTTATTGTGGCCACTGAAACTTGAAGAAATTTAGATGTGGCCTTGTGGGTCTTTCCAGAGTTGTGAGCAGCCCAATTGCACAGCCGGAGATCCCCTCTGGGTTTTTTTTTTCATTCTAGCCACAAACCAGCTGCTCAGAAAAGCTGTTTTTCACGTGGAGTTGACAAAAAAAGCTGTTCCCAATTAATCCAGGTAACTAGAATATTTCAAAACAGCACAAAATATTTGGAAAGGTATAAAACCTTGACTTACCCCATGGATTGTGATTATTTGCAGTGGGTATGAATAATTTTGGGCAATCTGTTTTCTATAAAATGTAGGTGAAACATAGAAATTGTTTTTATTACTGAAATCTGAGTATCATAGTTTATATATCTAATTTCCAGTCAGAAGAAATATGTTGGTCATAATAAAAAAAGACTTTTAATATAAATCTGCCTGAGGTCTGAATAATTTTAAACATAATTGTACATGTTCACTGTGATTTTCTTACTATTCTTTGTAGTGTCTCCATCACCAGCTGCAACTCAGTCATATAAATCAATGAATTGGGTTTGAAGCAGAAAGTTCTCTCCTTTGTTATTATCTGCAAGAGATTTTTTTCCAGGAACACTCCATGGAGTGAAAGAGAAGATGATAGAAAATGTATCATGAAAGCAATAAAGAAATGTTTCATTGGCAAAAGTACCCCTAAAACACTTACTCTGTGTTTTTTAATTCATTTTAATTATATGAACAAATTATCAGTTTTTTTATCTCTGCAGGTAACGGGGGCTTTTTGTAAAATTATTATTTGATGTTTAGTATTTTCAGGATATGTTGGGTTTCTTTTTCTAACCCATAATGAGAAAATAACAAGAACATTTACAGTGAAACACAGAAGGACAATGGTTAAAATGATTCATCAAGAAGAGCTGTATGTGTGTGTAAAACCTCTCATTGGGATTTCACTCGTGGTGTTTGATTACTGTCCTGATTAGCGGATGCATCTATCTTTAAGTGTTTAGACAGGAGGAACAGCTCTGCTGATGGGCATGAGGTCAGTCCCTCTGCACAGGCACTGAGGGGCTGGGAACATGTACAACTTTAGCACAGGATGAACACTATCACACAAAATTTGTAATCAGAGTAGTGTTTATATGGTAACCCAATAAACCAAGACATAGAAATGATTATATTAAATCTTTTTTCTCAGAGTTTTAGTTGATGGGGTTTGAGTTTTTGCAGGTGTTGCCTCATTATTCAGCTTTCTTTGGACAGCAAGTGGTCCCAACCCCCCCCCCCCCCCCCCCCCCCCCCCCCCCCCCC
>SSNP01000072.1:653385-677002 GCA_006937955.1 Pachypanchax playfairii
CCCCCCCCCCCCCCCCCCCCCCCCCCCACTTAGTTGTTTTATGGGCTCATCACACCCACTCTCAGTGTTCCACTGTGATCAAACTTCTTTGAAGATGACAGGATGTGTAACAAAGACAATCAGCTGGTGTCCTGAGACATTACTCTTTGGGACCAACATGATGTCAGGGTGGTTTAATGGAAAGGTTGATCCCTTTCTGAAATGGACCTCAAGAAAGACCATAACAATGTTTGCTCTGGCAACATCTGTTTATGGGATGTTTGACTGTAAAAACTGTGAAAATGGAGAGAAATCATGTGCAAAAAGCTGTACAACATTCTTGTCAAAGGGTATAATTCTCTCAAACTACAAATTTTATAAAACAGAAAAAAGTACTAAAGTACTATGATACTGTTGAAGAACAAAACAGCAATTCAATTCTAGTCACAGGACATGGATTTAATTCTCCTTTCTGAAAGCCTCACACGAAACCTCCAAACCTCGAAAACTCATCAGTGTTCAAGGTTCAGATTGCTACTCGGCACGATGCAAAAATATGCTAAATGGAAAACCGTGCACTACAATGTGAT
Organism: Pachypanchax playfairii; assembly: GCA_006937955.1. Classification (NCBI taxonomy): domain Eukaryota; kingdom Metazoa; phylum Chordata; class Actinopteri; order Cyprinodontiformes; family Aplocheilidae; genus Pachypanchax; species Pachypanchax playfairii. The sequence goes on from SSNP01000072.1 coordinate 653,955, forward strand.
GCAGATATCTCCTGACCAAGCAGCCGGCTATGATGAGATGGGAGACAGAAATTGTTGGCTGGAATAAATTGTAGATGGCTCACACTGCCATCAATAAAAGAATATACCTCAGATTCTGTGGTGGGGTTCTCCTTGTTGCTGCAGCCAGACTGAAATGGACTAAGCATATTATTATCTCAGGAGACTTTGGCACTCTCTCAGTGTCTGTGAGCCTATGCTTATATCACTAATCACTGTGAACTCAGCACCAGCAGGTGGAAATCAATGAGTCTGCTGCCTTTTGGAGTTGATGAGCCTCCAGAGCCTCCGACTAATGGCTCAGCTTTCTTTGTTCTGGGAATAATACTTTCCTGTGATTTGGGATCGTTTTGTCACAGACATTAATCTCTATCCTTGTTAAATAATCTTGGAAGCATTTCGTGTGTGTTCAGTCTGATGTGCAAAGCATAACTGTTTTCTGTAGTACCTGCAAGCAAAGTTTGTTTTTAATCTCTGTTTTTCTTCAATAGTTCTCTCATTTCAGTACTTCTGTTTCTCATTGTTTCTCATTCTTAATTGTAACCAGAATGTTTGTTTGGAATCTTGTTCAGTTCTCTATCACACGCAACCAGGATCTCAGCCAAGCCATCCTCCTCGACAGATTTGCACACACACAAAAAATATTAAAATAATCTTTGCAACGTTACTTTACAGTGTGGATAAAAATCAATTTTGACTGAGGTGGTTGGTCATTCTGTAGTAACCAGTTTGTTTAAATGCACAATGTGACCTTATTAGTAAGGCCACCTTGTGCTCATGCTGTTTTGGGATTAAATGAAGAGGAATCCATGTATTAACTTCTGATCCATTTATCCATGAGAAAAATAGTCCACTCACAGGACTGTTTCCCAAGCGATCAACATTTTAAAACTTGCTGAAAACTTGAAGTTATGTTCATAAATGAAGAATCAATATACGAAAAGAGATGATGGATCTCCACCTAATTTCAAAAGTAAAGCTGCAAATCTTATTTACGACAATGTTGCTGAAAGGCCTGTTACTGTCATGCTGTGTGAGTAGTGCACCCAAAATACAAGAAGTAAAGAAATTTTACTTAAACATCAGCATTAATAAAGAAACAAAAATGCTCTTTGAGCAGCAAACAAGACTGACATGAGGAGGAAGTGTAAAAATATAAAAAGACTGAACTGAGCGCAGAGTAATCTGAGGTGTAAAACAGGACAATAAACAGGACAAATATACAGCTGGCAACAGTTGGACCTGACAACAGAGAAGATAAACTGAGGACCATTCAACAGTGGAGAGGTGATTACAGAGCGGAGACAGCTGGACTAATTAACCAGATGAAATACAGGTGTGACATGCTGAGTGAGCTGAAGAAAACAAAATGAAACTGATTAAAAACAAACTGAAAAACACGACACAGAGAACAGAGGAAGACAATGTAACACATGATGCTGATTCCTACTGATTTGTCCCAACTGCAACTTTTTGTCACTTACACAAGCTCAGGACCATTAACATAGTGTGTTTGTGTTGTCATGGTGATGCCACTGGTTCTTTGCATCTCAAAGGTGAACACATATTAGGACTAGGGATGTTCAGATACAATCACGTGATCGGAAATCGGGTCCAATCACGTGGTTTCAGACTCGATCGGAATCGGACCTTACCTACAGATCAGGGGTCTCATTAATAAAACTTTGCGTAGAAACCTTACTAAAACCATATTTAAGCCAGGTCCTTAGTCAACTTAAAGTTGCGTACATTTTTCCGCTACGTTTTTTTTATAAATCCCAAAGTTTGCGTGGAAAGTTGCTCACGCAGTTTTCCGACCCTGTTTTGTGCGTAAACAAGCTTTAGAAATGAGACCCCAGAACTCTGACATATATGTATATATATTCTCATTATTTTTTAACGCATCTATACACCTTTTCGCCTGACGTCGACATCCGGGACACTTTACCTAACAACACGCAGCCGCCATTTTAAGCAGGGATGCATTTCCTTGACAACCACACTGTATCGTGAATATTTTAATTGATTAGAGGCAAAAGCCAAGCAGAGGTATATCGAAAAGCTACAGCTAGTTGGTTTGCAATCATGCCCACACCGAGCACCTAAAGATCTGTGGCAAAATGATCCAACATCACGGCCTGAGCTCCAATGGCCTACCTGATCTTATCAACAGTCCTGGAGTCTACACAATGGAGAAGATGAGAGCTTACAAAAGCCTGGATGCGCACATTTTCATCAAGCTTTTTTTTGTCAATATATACCTATGATAATTGGCTTGGTGGATGATGTTGCCACGTTAGCTACACTAGCTTTGCTAGCATGTATGTATATTTATAGTCATATTAAATTCCTATGACGTTATTGGAAACTCGTTCATGGAGTGGAGGAGATCACTTACTGCATATAGAAAACAGCTGATTGTTGATTGTTAAAGTTTGTAGCCTTTTTTGGGTGAACTTTCTGATTACGGTCCATGATCATGTCACACTTTCTTCAGTGCCTGCTGTTCTGTTCTGCTTTTATTATTAAATAATGTTATTATCCGTCCACCAGTTTTTGTACTATCGGACTGTTTGCATGCTCACAGTACAGAAATGTGCTCTCGTCATGTTTGTTTTTACAAACAAGTAACAACTTCATGACTCCCCAACAGGTGGAATGTCCCAGGACGCACTGGAGTGGCGGCAACCGGCTGAGGACAAAAAAAATTTTGATCGGGACATCCCTAAATAGGACTTTATTTCTTACCGACTGTGTACTTCACCATTTTTCACTCAGGTGGGTCACGTCATACATTTTCAGCAGGAACTCAAGTTCCCATCATCCACTGAGCTAGTCCTGTCCTGACACCATAGAGGCTCTTATAAGAAATAAGATGTGACAGATTAGAAAACAAACTGTGTGAAAGTGGTGAATGAGGAAACAGAGAAGGAAGAAGAAGTGGAGACGGAGGAAAAGGGGCGGTGGTGTTTGGAAGGAGAGAGTCGGACTGTAAGGTGCTTTCCCAACTCTGCTCTTAAATTCATCGTTTGAAAAACATGTGGTCCGAATTTGTTTTGAAGTAAAAGACAGTTTCACATAGTAGGGCTTTTACACACAAGTCACACACACACACGTATACACTCCCCATATTTGAATCTATGAAGTCATGTCACTTCAGATGGAAAAAAACAAAATGCTGCACAAAATTAAAATCAATGATGTCAATAAAAATGAATCATTTTTATTAACTCTGCATGGGCTTTTTGTGTTTCAGAATACATATTTATTAAATGTTTTTAACCATTTCTTTTACACAAAAAGAGCCAATAAACATACTGAACCTGTTTAAATAAAACTGGACTCAGTGTTTTGTTGAATCACGAGCCAATCAACTGATTTATTCTGTGAGTTTAACGGGTGAAAGTCTCAGGAAAGTGGAGACGTGCTAGTTTTGGGAATGTAATTGGCTAATAGTTCTTTTCCCAGATCTTTCATCACCTTTCATTCCTCATCTGGTTTCAATCAAGAAAGAAACCACTGATACTGTTTTCATGTGTGTAATTCTCTCTCCTGACTTTTCAGTTTACTGCTATCTCTTTTCCACACTTGTCAACTTTTTACACGACTGTGTATAGGAAAAAGAGGTGGGAAATCTCAAAGGTTTTAACTTTTATGATGAGAAAATTGTGCATCGGATGACATCAAGAAATATTAAAACACACACACTAACTTGCTGTGTCATATAAATAAGAAATCCAGTCTCCCTATTGAAAATGTGATAACCACATGTGGTCATAATTGTTGAAATGGTGTCATAATGTTATTTCAAGTGTCATACAACAAAACTGTACATATAAACTGAAGGTTGCTAAATGTTAAGTCACTACATATTAATAACACCTGCTGAGATCTGCTTCATCTCAGCAGTGCAAATAATAAAGTTTAGACATCACATGAAGGAGTCTTTATCGGAAGCTATAATATACAGCAGCTGAATGATTTGTGGAAGTCAGTCGATGTATCAACTCCTTCATCTTTCAGGAACTGCATGCCACATCAGTCCAGATGTTATCTTTTGGGTTGTTTCATCGTTGCATCTTTAGTTTAAGTGTTTGGTCATTTCATTATAACCAAACAGCTGACACTTATAAACAACTCTCTGATACTTAACTGACCAGATGTTTAACTGACTTGACATCATACCCTGATATTAAAGAGTTCATCTCATATGTTGAGCAATGGATTTCCTAAACATCTCACTAGAACCCAAATTTAAAGCTGTATTTAGTCCCGCCCCTCCATGTAAATGAATGGGACATTTTCCTGACTAGGAAATAAACTACACCAAGGTCATGTTTACAGGTATTGACTTCAGTTTAGTTTTACTTTGCGATTTATGTTAAAATATTCATTTGTGTCACGTGGTTCGTTGTAATTAGTTATTTGATTCTACAAATATCTTTGACTCTGACCTCAGATTTGATGTCCAGATTAATCAGATTGTTTGATCCTGTTTTTTCCACCTCCGTAGGCTGACCAAACTAAAACCCATTTTGAGGAGAAAAGATCTTCACTCAGTCATCCATGCGTTTGTGACATCATGCCTTGATTATGCCAACTCTCTGTTATATGGTGCTCCTTCATCCGCAATAGTTCGTCTCCAATTAGTACAAAATGCTGCTGCACGATTTTTAACTGGGACTGCTTTTAAGCAACATATCACCCCTGTACTGGCTAATCTGCACTGGCTGCCAATCCGCTATCGGATTAAATTTAAAATTCTTTTATTTGCTTTTAAATCTTTGCATGCGCTCGGGCCACCCTACTTGGTGCAGCTTCTCTGTCCCTATGTCCCGAGGCGTTCCCTGAGGTCCTCTGAGCAGCACTTGCTGCAGGTTCGTCCAGCCCGCTATAAGGCCTGCGGTGAGCGGGCGTTCTCAGTTTGTGCCCCTAGTTTATGGAACCAGCTCCCCCTGACGGTCAGACTCACCCCATCTCTTAGTATTTTTAAGATCCGTTTAAAGACTTACTTTTATTCTCAGGCTTTTAACTCTGTTGGGGCAGTCTAACCCCTTGCAGACCTTATTTTATTGTTTTTATGTTTGTTTTTATAGTATGTTTATTTTTATCTCTGTATTTGTTGTTTTTATTTGTGTACAGCACTTTGGTCTGCGTCACTGCAGTTTTTAAATGTGCTTTATAAATAAATTGATGATGATGATGATGAAATACAGTAATTATGTGCAGGTCAGTTGCAGGACTTTAAGACCCACAGCTCTAAAATACCTTTAAACAATGAAAGAAGGCAGAAACATCTGGTCTCTTTCTGCTCTGTTTCTCTGACAGAAACTCTTTCAAATTCTTTTAGACACTTGACAGAAAACCAAAGTGACAAAAAAGACTTTAATGACTGTAAATCACATTTTTTCATAAGTATGATTACATAACAAATATAATTTTATATCTAAACTTCACCCAGTATCAAAAATATAATACTTTAAACAACATTTTTTGTTGTTTTTATTCACAACTTTTAAGGATGTTTTGATCCTTTTGTAGCCAGTGAGAGGTCTAATGTGGTTATACTAAACTTCATGTTGCTGAGAAAAGGATACAGTAACACACTGATCTGTTTATAATCTGCTGAAAACAGATCGAAGTCTTAGTCTTTGTCTAAATTTCCAGCAATGCAGAAAACTTTTCTGTAGAAACAATCAGTGAAACTTTTTGTAGATGTGTACGTTTTTTTTTTTTCATGTCAGTCTCCACTTCGAAGCAGAAAAAGTAAAATTCAAAGAATTTGTTGGAATTTAGTCAGTGATACAAATTCAAGCCTGAAAATGAGCTGCTGTAAATGATAAATGACTCAAAACGTTCATCCTTTGAAGAGGAATCAAACCTTAAAGGTTTTCTGGTTTTTAGGTGGAGTTTTCTGAAAGTTCCTTTGAGGACACACACAGAGGCATATATTTCTCCTATTATCAACATTATATTCATCATATTAGAGTAGAGAGTCACAGTCTCACCCTGGAAAGTAATTTCCTTCCAAGACCAAGAACATTCGGAGAGGAAATTTGGTAAAAATTGATCTGCATACTTAAAATGACTTCTACTACATCATGTCTAATAAAACCGGAGTCAAAGGTTAAAGAGGTGCAAATGATGTGAAACAGAAAAGGCTGTGTTGTTGGTGTGTAAACGTGAGTTTGAATCCTTCTCAGTGAATGTGTGTGTGCGGTTGTGAATATTCATAGGCAGCTATAAGTGGTTATGAATGTGCTGAAAGTGATTTTCAATGGCCACATTATGAATCATTCTCAGTGATGGAGCTCATTCAGCAGCATCTGTTGCCTCACTGTTGTTGCCAAATGTGTGTCTGTGTGTTTTCATGCGTCTATTTGTGTATATCTATTTGGTGTGTGTATGTGTGTATTTATATATATTGTGTTAATTGTGCCAAAGTGTAGAGAGTGCCCTGTGGAATTAGATCTGTGCCAAGAGGGGCCTGAGTCCCTGTGTGCGGGTGTGTGTGTGGGGGTTGGTGTGTGTGTGTGTGTGTGCACAACTCTTTGCTCTGGTTGTGCAGAGGTCCGAAGCAAATGTCACTTTTTGATTTTGTGAAACTGTCTTTTCCCATCAAGTGTGTGTGAGTGTGTTTTCCTGCATCAAAAGGCAAGGATATGAAAGGTGAATGCCAGACTTTGATGCAAAGCTTCCCACTGTTAAACTTCAGCTTCAATCAGCATCTTAACTGACTCGCTCTCTCTCACTCAGAGGTTTAGTAACTGTTTCACATTAAAGACTTCACAATTTAAAACCAGTTTCTTTTTTTTTTTTGCAGAGGAGTCAAAGGAAAGATGAGATGATCTTGCTGCTCACCTGATTATCTCACTTCAGATGAGTGTGTTTATAAGAAGACGCATGTTTTTTTCTTTAGTTGCAGGAGTGTTTTGTTACTGTGTATGTGCTTATTTACATGATCACAGAGTGAATTTGGCAAAAGACCACCAGTTTACCATCTGCTACTCACAGAACGTGCAGAGGGAGTGTTTGCACCCGCGTCTGAACACGCGCCTCAATTTTGATTTGTGTGGTGCTTTAAAATGTCACTTATTTTTGCAGATTAATAGAATACCTTATTTAGATTTGTTTTTACTAACATTTTGAGCTATTTCGGAAGGAAGAAAAACAAATCTGACATCACCCCTCCAACACACACACACACAAACACACACAATTAACACTGCAGCTGTCTGACATAACACACAGAATAAGGATTTTTGAGCATTTCCTCCTTGTTTGTGCATGTGTCCTCTTTAGGAAGGTGTCATAATAGCCCCCTGCTGCTCAGACCTCAATTAACCCCCTGCAACTGCACAGCAGCGAGACAGAACAGGGAGGAGGGAGGGAGGGATGGAAGGAGTGATTGGATGATGTGATAGAAGACTCATAGAAGAGTTAGAAAAGTGGATTTCATGATTGGTAAACTTCTGCCACTCTGAAGAGTTGCATTCTTCCTATCTGCTCTTTCATCTATGCATTTAGACCCATACCCCCATGATGGTGTAAGAGGCCCCTGGGGGCAGATGGAACAACTGAATTCAGGAGAGAGAAGTTGGACAATGGCCGGTTGAGGCAGCTTTACAAACCCCTAACGTCGAGTGGATGGCCTGTGAAAGCCGCCTGCCTCGAGGCTTGCAGAAATCCTAAGCCTTCACATACATGTGCAAGAAGGGAAGGAGGGAGTTAAAAAGAGCTCTTTTTCATTTAGATGATAATAGGTATCAAAGCAAGGCCGTTTTACAAAATGTTTCAGCGGACAGTCTGAGAAAGTCTGGCCCATAGCCAGTGGCTTGTCTGTGGATGTGACCCCTATGAAGAGTGACTGGAAGCAACAACCAGATCCCGTGCTGCCAGCTAAAGCTGCATCCAACTCCATTTCTACAGAGTCTGTGTTTGATCCGTGCTTTTATGAAGTCGATAGAGGCAAAGTAATGAAGTTTGATCCCATTAGCTTCCCTGGCATAGATGTTCACCTGTGCTCAGCAGTTGTGCCAATAAAACATATCTGAACTGAGGACAGCAAACAAGCAAGCTGTAAAACATGTAGACTCTAACAGCTGCAGGTGCATTTATGGACTTATTCATCTGCATACATCTAGAAGTCAATTTACCAGTGTGTTGCTTACAAACATACAGGAATTAAATGTATGCACAAACACAGACACACATACACACACTGACACCAAGGGGAGACGAGGGTCAGACAGGAGTGATTGTCTCTTCCAGTCGCTCCAGAGAGCATATTGATTTTTCCCACACTCCTCTTTCTACACACCTCCCTCTCATTCTCTCGCCTCCACTCTGTCTCCACTTATATTTTTCTTTCCCTCCCTTTTCCTCCCCATTTTTGTCCTTTTTTTTTTCCAAACCCATTTTTTCCTCTCTTTTCCTCACTTTTCTCTGTCACACCTTTTGTAAATTTTTCATCACTTCTTCGATCTGGTATGTTTCAACCTCTTGCCGTAGCTGAGCCTCGGTACAATAAGGAACACAACCTCAGAAAATGACCTTGATTTCTGTACAACAATACAACAAAGAAACATTCACATAACTGCTCTGGTTAGAAAACAAAAAAAACAGCTATATTTTCAAAAGTCTTTCAAGTCTTTCTTCCACAAATTATTTCTCAAATCTAACAGGAAACAACCTCTTCCATGAAGCACAACTATCTCTAGATGCAGAGAATTATATATTGTTTCACCGTTTAAGAGCCTTTTCTTCAGCACAGGTAGCTATAACTCAAATCAAATCAAATCAAATCAAAAATACTTTATTAATCCCCGAAGGGAAATTCAAGTGTTGTTGTAGCTCAGTTCTTTTTCAGGGAGCCATAGAGAGTTCTAGCTATGGACAGGAAGGATCTCCTCTAGAGGGTTCTAGCTGTGGACAGGAAGGATCTCCTCTAGAGGGTTCTAGCTGTGGACAGGAAGGATCTCCTCTAGAGGGTTCTAGCTGTGGACAGGAAGGATCTCCTCTAGAGGGTTCTAGCTGTGGACAGGAAGGATCTCCTGTAGCGGTCAGTGCTGCAGTGGATTATGAAGAATCTTCTGACTGAAGACACTCTGTTGTTGAGTTACTGTGTTCTGAAGAGGATGATGAGGGTTCTCCATCAGGTTCTTCATCCTCCTTTGGACTATCAACTCAAGAGACTCCAGTTCAGTCTCCAGGACAGAATCAGTCCTCCTTATCCATCTGTTCAGCCTCTTCATGTCACTTGGTCTGATGCTCCGCCCCAACAGTTGCAAATGTGAGCAGCTGACAAACTCCTCTTCTTTTGGAGCTCCTCTTCAAATCTCTGTCTGCTCATATTGTTTGAAAGCCAGGCAGAGTCCAGGATATGTTCCTTTAGCCGTATCTCAGTAAAACACGTGATGCTGCATTCCTGATACTCAGCAGAGCTTCAAGTTAATAATTAATAACTATAATAATAACTATAACTATAATAATAATTAATAACTCATCCACTCACTTCTGCTGTTCTTGTTGATGCTCTTGGAACAAGCTGGATCCTTCAAGTTCTTTGTATCTGTGACAAAAACACTGAGTTCTGTGGAGTTTTGTGGGTTTTTTTTAGGTCTTTAAAGCAGTACTACACAACTTTTCCACTTTTACCGCCCAGTGGTTAAAAATGGAATTACAACTGGCATAAACAACCGTGTCTCAGACAGCCATTGCTCGACAGATACAGACACAGATAACAATGTGATATACAGTGCTTGATAACAAATATTTTTACTTACAAGTCCAGAAGTAACAATAAGTAATAAAAGTAATAATAAAAGTAAGACGTTTACTCTGGTTTTAACTCTTTCCCTGTCTTGCTCACACTTTCTTTGACTCACCTCAGAAGACATCACTCTTGTCCTTTTTCTTTCATGTTCCTAAATTATGCAAATGAAACGCAAACTCCGGTCAGTGAGCTGAAAAAGCTAACTGATAGCCTTTATAGAAGCGAATGGCAACTGCTGCTGCAACAAACAGCTGTTGCCGTAAAGCAGCAAAGGAACTTTCCACTCACGGCCCTGACCCAGACCGCTGAAGTTGCTCAGTGTAAAGTAGGGCCATCGGAGGTGCACAGAGTGTCTAATATAAAGCTGAACATGTTTTTTGGTGAGTATCCACTGAGACAAGTTTCAAAACAGTAGCTTAAAATTTTTGAAAGTTATTCAGTACTGCTTTAATGGCTAAAAGGATAAAAAAAACAGGACGAAGCAGCTGACTAATTCTAGTATCATGTACAATATGAAGACCAATGCAAGTAGCTGTTGTTTGATTCAACGTGGTGAAAAAGAACAACAAAGTAATAAAGATAATTAAACCTCATATTTCTATATTCCCTTACAGCTCCGTAAAGATGAAGAAGAAATAAAAAAAACACGAGATAAAAAAACGTTCTAATGTTTGAATCTGTTTGCTTCTATCTGCTTGCAGTCATTTTGTGTACGTTTGGCGAGACATGGATAAGACAGGATGCATTCAGTTTCCCTTTTAATCTCCGTATGGGTTCAGACAGATGTTGAATCTGTTGTCACAATAAGGCAGCTCTGAGCTACGCACAATTAGTTTCACACACAAGTTTACCTTGTACTTACATGCTATTTTGAGATAATGGCAGCTGAGTCGTTTTGGTTCACCTACGTGGAAAAACCACAGTCAGAGTGGTTGTGTTTAAACACACAAACACTGAGAGATAATTGTGTGCAGGGATTAGAACGCCTGAGACTCCGTCGTTGCACCACAATAGAAAAAAAATGCAAGATTATCATGTCTGGTTGGATTCCTTCCTCTGTCATTACTAAACACACATATTTAAACAAAGTAACCTGCTTTAGTGTAAATGCTTTCACCTTATTGTTTATCTGCTGGTTTTCATAGAAGATCATGTTTTTCAAAACCATAGCAACAACAGGAATCCATCCAGAGAGTGCAAAAGCAATAAAATGTGCTTGTCTAAATTAATTATCCTTAAAAGGTTCAAGCTTTTTACAATTGAACAAATTGGTTTAAACTCATTTCCACACTAATTATGATGGATTTTGAGAAATCACATCAGACTTTATTAACATCTTTAAGTCATTAAAATTAAAGACAAACACTGGAATTCATTTTTGTGTAGTCCTGCATCTGTATGGTGAGGGATTACTTTGAATCACAAAAACAGAACCGGCTTTGAATTTATTGTCCAAGTCCCAGTATTGATATTAGGCATCTCATTTAACTGATCTTACAGCTGGAGATTCTGAATGTGTGCATAGAAAAGGAACAACAGGATTCATCATCACATCAGAACATGTTGCTTAGAAACAATTCATTACTTAGTTGATGTTTTCCTGTAAATGGTAAACTACCATAATAGAGTAAAATAGAGTAATTAAGGAGCTATAACAAAAACTGTACACCACAAAAACAAAGTTTTACCTGAGAAGCTACATGCAACAAAACAGATGTCTGTAATATTCTTTTGGTCATCCTGATGAGATTACCTATATGTTTAGTTCTAACTTTAGAAAAACAGCAGCATAAACAACTCTTTTTTTATTTTTATGGCATCACTGCTGTTCCGTATTTAACGCACACAAGGACCACAGATGGTCCTTGGAACTGATTCCTGACTCAGTTTAACTGCAAAGGCAGTAAATGTCACTCTGAAGAGTTATCAGCAAGTAGCAACCTCCCTCAAAGGTAGATGGAGGACAGAAAATTATAGGACAGCGAAACTCAGAGTATCTGTGGACAGAATTATTTGCTTATTTACATCCTTTTTCCTACTTTTGTTTTTGGTTCAATTTTTCTTTCACTGATTGTTTGTTATGGAACTACAAAATTCAGCATTTGATCATATTGTGCCTTCAAATCCAAAATGCTGGATTAATAAGTAAGAAGGTCCTGAGTTTGAGTCCCATGCATGCGTGGGTTTTCTCTGGGGACTCCAGCTTTGTACTATGTACTGAACTCTAAATTGTCCCTAGGAGTGTGTGTGTTTGTCTATATGTAATAGACTGGCGATCTGTCCAGGGTGTCCCCCACCTCTCGCCCAATGACTGCTGGAGATCAGCACCAGCTCTCTGCAACCCTGAAGAAGCAGATTCAGAAATGAATGGACGGATAAACTAACTGGCCATGGTGGTCTCTTCGGCAGCAAAATATTAACAGAAATAAGTTTGCTCAACTTTGTTTTCATAGTAGCTCCAGGTGTATGTGATTCTGAGTGGTAGATAGTATCTCAGTTTACTCAGTTCAACTGTCACAGCAACAACTTGTAAAACTACTTGCAACTGCTGTTTCATCTTGATAAAGTTTTAACTGAGTTTTGAATCAGAAATAGGTTTTGCAGAAAAAAATAACCCCAAATAAATTTTGGGTTGTTGTTGGTAGAAAAGCTTCTTAAACAGACAAGATTGACCAATTGAATTAGAATTGGGTTTTGACTAAGGAGCAACCTTAATTGGATACTACATTCTGTCTCCAAAGATAGGCAAAATCAAGTTAAGTCTAGCTCAACAACACTGTCAAACAAAACTAAAACTTCAATTACCACTAAAATACTTACCTGGAAATAATCCCCAACTACAGAGGGAGCGTCTTCTGTTTGTTTCCCAAGTGAAAAGTAATGAGAATTATTTCCCATTCCCAAAAACAATCATAAACACAGACACAGTCACCAGACACGTGAAACCAAACACACATTTCTCCACAAGCATGAAGAATGGAGACTTTCCAACCCACCAGTCAACGCATGCGATCCCATTCATCTTGTTAGCATCTCCTCAGGCCTGAGCGACGGGGTGTGTGAGAGAGACAACAGCCTCTGAGTTTCATCACAACAACAGTAACAAACACACCTCAGGGCCTCAGTTTCAGTTCAATCCATGAGTGGATGTCATCAGGATGAAACTGGTAGCTGAGAGTAAAAAGAATTCAAGACAGGAGGAGTTTTTTTTTTGCTTTCTGAATGCTGTTTCGTGTGTTTTGGTGTGGCACCATGTGTTCTCCTGTAAGCGTGTGTATATGTGTATGTATCACTGCAGCTGTGTAATCTGCCTCTGTGTTGACAATTCCAGTCTAAACACAAACATGACTGGTTTTTAATGACCGTATTATCAAGCAAGACAATCAAAGAGCTCAGATCTGAGTAAAGAAACCCCCCGACAATGGCTTTGATTAATTTGGGTATAATTAATACTCAGATCTGAAATGTTCTTCATCTCCCTGTTTGTCTGTCTGTCGCTTGGCTGTGCATGGAAACTGGCAGCATGTGTCTCAGTAGCAGCTGTCCAGATGCCAGGTGGTTGAAGTGACCTCCGCACACTTCCCCCACACCTTCAGCTTTACTGCATGGCCATAAACCAAAGATAACACAAGCGGCTACTAAATCAACAGGACAGACAGAGCAGTACCAACATCACAGCTGACGGACAGATCCACCGCTCATTAGCAGCTCCCCAGGCCACCAAGTCCGTCCAACAGCTTTGAGAAGATGTTGGGTTTTTTTGTCAGAGTCTTAATATTTGATATCATATTTACTGAATTTCTTCAGCTAATGTGAATGTAGCTCACATTGTTTGTTTCATACAGAAAGAAAAATTTCAGCTTTATAAATATTCTCAATATGAATTTCATCTGTGTCCTGAAATCAGAAATGAATTACCTATAGCAGTAGTGCATTTTAGTTATTATTTATTGGTGAGATTTTACCTTTTTTCCAAGTTATCGACAGGATTAAAACTACAGACTAGGTACAGTGATGTGAAACAATATTGACAGATTTCTTCTGTTTTTATCTATGAACTGAGAAAACACAGAACAACGATGAACTTTCCCAGGAGTAGCTGTCCAATATTACTCCTGAAGCAAATGGACAACCCATTCAGGAAGACACAGAAGACCTCAGAACAACATCTAAAGCTCTGGAGGCTTCACTTGTCTCAGTCAGGATCAGTGTTCATGGTTCAACAATAAGAAAGAGTTACAGAAAAGATGGCGTCCGAGGCGGAGACCAACACAGACCCAAAACAAACTCAATGTCCTGTCTCACATTGACTAAAAAAAACATCTGGATGATCCCCAAGAGTTTTGGGAAAATAGTTTGAGAACTGATGAGATAAAACTGTAACTTGTACTATGGTGTGCATTCCATTACATCTGTTGTAAAACTAACACTTCAACAATCTACTAACAATCAAACATGGTGGTGGAACTGTGATGGTGTGGTGCTCTTATGTTGCTTAAGGACTCGCCATAATAGATGGAACTATTAATTCTTGCACAGCCGTCTATTTATAAGCTTAAACTCAAGGGTATTTGTATTGTGAGGATGGTAAATGATCCAAAACACACCAGCAAGTCCATCTCTGAATGGCTCAAAAAATAAATACACTTTAAAAAAAAATTAACAGGAACTAAAAACAATGTGTGCTATCAAATGGATTAAAAGTGCATCAACCGTTTGCTACCACAGAGTTTAATATTGCTTTAGTTTTAAGGGCTGCACTTTTGTGTTTTATATGCTGCTATGCCGTTCTCTAAACTGGTTGTATTCTCATTAACTAGTGCCAATAAAAAGAGATTTATTAGGTATAATGATTACTATGTTTGGTACTTTTCTATTGTTGTTTAACTAAGATTACATTTTTTTTTATTAATAGCATAAAAAAACAATCATAACAAAAACATTAGAAATAATGGGAATGATTTTATTGTCATTAACTACAATTAATATTGAACTTATGACACTTAATAAAAGTAAATGGAACCCAAAGTCATTAGGAGGCAGTAAATTGGGAAATGTGAATGTCTATAAAAATCTTTACTCCAACCTATCTGGCAGAGGTTGTTGCATTTAACTAGTTATTGTAAAGGATTTCCCTATTCTGTTACTGACCAGCAAAATCCCTTCCAAGGTCCATGTGTGAAAAAAAACATACTTAACACTGAATTTAAGACTTAAATAATTTGTGATTGAAGCCTTTAGATGTTCAACAGATGATGTTCCAGCCATCTTTAACTGCTGATAGAAGTATAGAGTTGCTGCTGGCAGTTCCTTCAGTTCACGCTGTCATAACCAGGAAAGACTCAAACAACTCTGTGATGTGACCCGAGCTCCAGCTGTAATGTGAGACAATAATTTAGCTGTCATTCGGTGTGACTTTTTGCCTCCCCCCTAATATGTTAGGATATCTTTTTTTGTTTGAGGATTTTGATTCCCACAACAAAAATTAGAAAATGTCACTGCTATAATGTAGTCTGGCGTTTGGAGGTTGTGGTTAGGAGAAATCTGTAGGAACTTAGTGATTGATGTTTTGCCCTTTAAGGTTATGGAAACATAATTGTGCGTGTGTGTGTGTGTGTGTGTGTGTGTGTGTGTGTGTGTGTGTGTGTGTGTGTGTGTGTGTGGAGCAGGCAGGTTTGGATTAAGTTGTGTCTAAACCTGTCATGTGCCTTGAAGCATCGTTAGACTGCAAGAGAAAGAGGTCAACTCCTCCTTGTGATTTTTTTTCTATTCTTCTGGGTTTGACACCATCATCAATGAACCTCTCACCCTTTTCCCAGCTCCACGTACACGTACACCCAATTCTCACACAACTCCTCACATTTCCACTGTTTTGTCGCTGTCTCTACTTTATAGACACAATATAATTCTTTACTTACATCCATTTGTGAGAAAAGAAAAAAAAGGATTTGGATTTTCTTGGAACACATATAGTTTTTCACTCTTTGAGGTAGCGAGGTGTGTGCAGCTTTGGGAGTTGGTGTGTGAGGGGTGAATACACATCGGTATTGCATCACACACAGTTGTTTGTATTCTGTATGGGGAGAAACAGAGGGAGGTTTGGGGAAATACAGAGTCGGACACACCTCGTTACTGACTTGTCGTCTTTTGTGCAGATCTGTAATGAGAAATTACAGTGTTGGTCAGAAGTTGACACACATTCATAAGGAGTATGAATGTCATATCAATTTTGGGCTTTTTTTTTACAAGGTGGGATAATTTACTTCTTGAATTATGTATTTCTGACATAATTATGACTCCATACTTGATTATGTTGGCAGATTGGTAAAGTTCATTTAAAGTTGTTTCCAAGAACTGAGTTTTTAAGCATGATCCTGTCATGTATTGTCCCTCCCTGTGTCATCTGTCTGCAGGTGTTTAGTGATTCTCACACCTTTTGACTTTAGTTGATTGGTTGTGTTTTTGTGTTGAACCCTATCCCTCCTGCCGCCTACATTAGTTTAAGTTCTGATTCTATTTGTGTGTTTGTGTCTCCTCCTGTCTCCCCACTCAGTCTGATTAGTTCATGTCTTGCACCTGTCTGTTTGTCAGTCACACTTACTCCCTGCACCTGTGTTGTCTCTTATTTAAACCCCCGTGTTTCCCTTGCTGGTTGCCGGTGAATTTAATTGCATGAGCTTCTTCACATGCACCTTCTGTTTTGAACCAGTCTGTCTGCCTTTGGACTACCGAACCCTGACTCTTCCAGACCTCGTCTCTGTAGAGTTTACATGTTATTTTTGAATTACCCTGCTCTGACCTGCTTTCGGACTGCGACCCTGCTCCTTTAGTCGGTCTGTAATTGCCCTCATTCATTCACTGACTCTTAACTCTGTTTAGCTGTGTTGTTTTTCTTCCCAGATCAGATTCATCCACACAACTTTTCAATAAGCTTTATTCAAGACTGTCTTTTTGCCTCCGTCTATCTGTGCGTTTGAACTCAACCCAAACCAGTACATAACAGGTCCATCAAATTTTCAATAGGGTTGAGGTCAGAGTCTTGAAAGAGCATTTCAGAAACTTAATGTTAGTTTTCTTTATCTATTCAAAAACAGTTTTGATGTGCCCAAATTTAAACAATCTAACTGAACATTTCAAATGATGCTGAAGAATTTGGAGTTTGTCCCGCTTCTTGCTATTTCATTCATTTTGTGCATGTAATAGAAAAAGTTTTTCCAGTTCTGAGTACTAGTGAAACTTATACTTGCTGTCAAATATCTATTTTATGCCATGAAAGAGAAAATGTTTATGATCACCATTAAGTTATAAAGTCGTTACCTTGTAAATTTAAAAGACATTAGAACCTTTATCTCCGTGTAATTAAAAGATTTAGGTGAATGTACGTAGACAGGTTGGTAAAATCCAGAAATTAGTATTTTACTGAAATAAATGTGACCAAAAAAAAGGCATGGGCCTCAAAGAGCAACAAAACAAGATCATCTAAACCAGGAAGCTATTGTGGCTGCTGTCATTAGACCCGGGTGTCAAGTTAAAGCTGATTTTTCTGTAGTCGTGTCTCAGACAGCCGTTTCCAGAACCGGTGTTCTGTTGAAATATGCTACCTGTTGAGATGTGCTACCGATTCCTTCTACACATGTGCCGTTCTGCAGTCTTGATTCCGATAAACAGATTTATCATGTATTTTTTGTTTCTATATTTTTCCATAAATACATTTTACCTATCAAATAAATTCTCCCAGGACAGGAACGAAATATGATGTTATTTTTACTTTCTTTGCATTGTCAGAGCGACAGGCAAATGTTTGGACACACCCAGAGGAGAAGGACCCAACAATGGCTGATAAGGACCCAGAGGGCTTTTATATAGAAAATATCAGGGAAGGATCATAAAAATATGTTTAAATAATAATCAGAACACACTCACCATAAACAAGAATACTGTATAAACTTCTAATGACATTTCATTATGAAATAAGTTGTCAATTCGTACTATGGCAGCATTTTTCTTCAGGGCAGCATAAACCATCAGGACACCACTTCCAGCTGCGACCTGAATTACTGAAGTAAAGCCATCTGAGGCGTCCAGAGTGTCCAATAAGAAGCTGAACATGTTTTTTGGTGAGTATCACTTAGACAAGTTTCAAAATTGATTCAAGTTTTAGAAGTTATTTTGTACTGCTTTAACAAGTAAAACTGTAAACAAGGTCACAATTAAAAAAACTCTGCCTAAAATAAAACCTCAAGATTAAAACAAAAAATCAATAACAAAATTAGTGCTGAAACTAAAACTACATGGAAAAACACAAATGAAAACAATCATGACTGTGAGGAATAAAGAAACTCGTGGTAAATAACTTAAAAACATGTAACAGAACAAATAAAAACTATGAGAAAACAACAGAAAACTATGAACAAGACAAGGACATTGAAAACACATAACAGCAACAGAAAAACAATGATTATAATAAAATAAAAAGAAACAACTTCTCTTTAAATAAACTGACATAAAAGCAAAACTACTTAGAAACATAGTGACAGAAAAAAAAACATGACTGATGAACAAATAGATACCGAGTAAGAAAATGAACCAAAAACAGACAAAAATCTAAATTAAATGTAGTTTATATAATAGCTGTTTTTTCATCTAATTAATTTTAAAACAATATTTTTTTTTTAATACAAGGCCATAAAATTCATGATAACAAGAATGTTTTGAAGCTCTTTAAATTGTGGGGATACCCCAAGAAGCAAGAGGAAGTATTTTCATCCTCACTGGCAACCAGCCACAAACTTTATAAAACCTAACTCCTGAAATCTAAACCAGCAGTCGACTGATTGTTTCCTTAATGCCAGTGGAAACTTTTCAGACTTGGCATTTCTTTCCCTCCTGGAAGTTTTTCCCATTCATCATGGCAGAAATGTTGACGCTGGATCCGAAGTGTCAGTGTGCAATTATCAGCTCTTTAAGGAGATGCTCAGTTAGACTCAGACGGGGGTCCTCTAGGACTGAGTTTTACTATAGCCTGTTTCTTGGTTCTTGATAAGGGGCTTTAACTTGTTTGGTTTAAAGGTAAACAAATGCAAACCTCACGAGGAGCAGTCTGAAAAGTCAACTGGTCTGTTCAGTGTTAATAAGAATTATTATCCTTGGTTTTGTCTGATTCCATCTTGCTTTCTATCCAGATGTTGTCCACGTCATGCCAGATCAGAACTCATTGCCTGGAATATATTCCAGAACTTTTAGGGAAAATCCATCTTGCCTCTTTGAGACTGTTATTACCTCCACTAGGAGGTCATGTTTTCGCCAGCGTTTGATAGTTTCTATGTTAGTTTGTCTGTTAGCAAGATAACTCAAAAAGTTCTGGATGGATTTTGATGAAGTTTTCAGGAAAGGTCAGATGGTCCAAAGAAGAAGTGAGTAGATTTTGGGGGTGATCCGGATCACCCTCTGGATCTAGGAATGTTTTTAAGGATTCTTTCTCATTGTGAAATAGAGCTGTTTTAAACATATCTGCATGTAACTCCAAAATAAATGATTCAGGTGCTTGTTAAAAAATATAGGGTGAGTTCCTCATAGGTTCTATATGATACCAAGAACTGATCTGGAACCAGGATTGATCTGGATCATTACAAATTCTAGATACAATGGTCCAGAAAAGATTAGAATAGAGAACCTTTAGATTTTTTATCACTGCAAGAGAACAAAAGATGATATAGACTTGCAACAAACACCCCAATAATCCAATTACTAAAGGTGTTTTTATCAGTGAATCTGATAATGTCGATACAATAAAGGTGAGACTCTTATTCTTTATGTAACTCACATTATGTGGGGAGCTGAGGAGCTTAGTGGAGGTCTGAACTCTACCAGTTCTTTTGTATCTTCTGGCCTCTCAAACAGACATTTTCTAAACATTATCTATGTTGCAGATTTTTATAATATGGTCTGAGACCTCTACAGACAGTCCTCTTGACCATGTGAGTTGGTTTTCACTCTGAAAAAGAAACATCTGGAAGAGTTTAAGGAGACAGATGTGTGACTCAGTCATTGGACTCTTAATTCCCAATTAATTGAATTAGGCTGGTATAGAGCAGACTGCAGTCAAGTTGCCGAAACAGCTGAAGAACCACTGATATCATTTAGGAGCATCAGAGCTCAGTTACAAACGGAGTGGAGAGTCTGAAATATAATGCTTCAAAAACGTTTTTTACAACATTGTCAGCTGGTTCATTTGCAAAACAAGTGGGTCAAAAGTGAAAAACCTGAAAACTTCTGACATTTTTTTTCTTCAATGCAAATATATAATTGTTTTTTGTTATTAAAGATTACATAGGATAACGTTTGGGATAAAGAAACAATTAAGAAGAGAGTTATTATAAGTTTGTTTGAGTGACAACCTCGTTCCTTTTCAGTTTCTATAGCTGATGAGTCTCATTAATTAGCTCTCAGAATTTTGCGTTTTCTAGCTTTGCCTTACACATATTTGAGGATGAAGATCTCAATATTTCACCCTTTTTTATGTAAATGTTATGCTTGGAGGAATTTGAATAGCTTCTTCCTCATTTGGCTCGTAATCAGAATCATCAGACTCTGAATTGACCTCAAGATGGTCTTCATCCTCAAACACATCCTCCTGTATTTCACTGTCATGATCAAAGATGAGTTCAGAGCCTCCTGGGATGGAATCTGATCATTTTGTAACGTTCTTACAAAGATTAGATCATATGTAGCTGCAGAGTGTAATGTTGTAGGACCCTCTTGTAGACAATCATTATATGTTTTGGTTTTGCCCTATGTAGCCCCCTCAGTGTGGGAGTTTGCCTATGGGAACATTATTTGTTCCCGAGAGCAAATTCTGTGTATTCTGTGTGTGGGTGGAGTTTACCCACCTGAACAGAAAAGGTTCATAACACAAACATTCTCAGACTTATAAAACTTCTGACCCCTTTAACCAATTAAGCCAATTACAAGAAGTTTCATGCTGAAAATTTACTTTTAACTATTTTTTGTTATTGTTGAAATTAAAAATGGGTCCGTTTGACCCATAACACAGGAGGGCTGAGTATTTATCTCACGTTCAGACATTAAAAAAGTCCCTGTGAGTCAAGTCATGCAAAACTCCAAAGTGATGTGGCATCACTGCAGAACTGTTCATGGTTTGAATGGTTACAGAAATATATGGAGACATTCGAGAGACATAAATGCATAAGAGACAAACAGGAAATATCAGAGATGTTTTGGAGTTTTTGTCATCCTCTAAAAAAAAAAATCCGTTATTATGATGTTTATGAACTCCCTGCTGTAGCTATGTTAGAGCAGAAGATTTACATTTTCACCATCTTTTCATTTTCCTAACTTATGAGCCTTATAAATCATCTTCTTTCACAAAACGTGATTAGACGCTTCATTTCGCATAAATTGCTTTAGATTATCCACAACCTTTTTTTTGGTCTCTGTACGGAAATTAAATGATAACGTGTTTTTCAGCTTTGAAGATCTGTGAAAAAAATAAAGCTCTATCACCTTCTGGGGACCTGCCATACCTGGTTTCAGATGACCGGGACACTGCAGTGGAAATGAGTTGACTTTCTGCAGGTCAAACTGTTGCTGTTTGACCGACGGCCACTTGGAAACCTGCTGCTACCCTCAGGGAATACGCAGCCCATTCGTGTTTGCGTGCGTGCATGTGAATGTGCACGCGCGTGTGAGAAAGGAAGAGCAAGAGAGAGAGTGTTGCCTAAACAGACGCAGTAGCAGACGTGCCCGCTCCCGTCTGCTTTTCTCTCTCACACACTCTGGAGAGCAGCGCTTTGACGCACCACGCAGAGTTGGATTATAGTAGGCTATTGCGCGCTGGACACTCACGGGCTTTTTTTTAACACTCACTGGCTTCACTCTCGCAATCGACTTCAAATTGATGACCCATTCTATCTGAATCAATATATCACCACCACGGTGATAGCTGCAGAGTTTTTTTTGGAGAAGCAAACGGCGGCGCAGCTGCTCCCGCGCCGGACGCGTGTTGTGAATTAATAACCAAGACAGCCTTACCTGGAGTGTGTTTACACACTGAGTGTGTTTGCTTGAAAGCTTTTCTGTTAGATCAAGGTGTTTTTCTGGCCCTGATCCACGCGCACGCGTTTACATAGACAGCACACACCGAGAGGACCCGGGCACCGCATGCCGGGGACATGTGGAAGTTTGCGCCGCTGTAGCGCACCCAGAGGAGCTGGTCCACAGTCCCTTCCACCTCCAGCTGAGTGGGACGAAACTCCTGGTTCACACGCTTCACACACTTAGCCACCCTATGAGGACCTAAATGTAAATTTCCCTAAAAAAATCTTTTAGAAAGACGCAACTGCAAAAGGGGGGACGATTAAAAGACGACCATCCCGTTCCGTGAGTTTGGTTAGCTCCTTCAGGAATTTCGAGGCTTTTTTGTGACCGTTTTTTTTTTTGTATTTTCTCTGTATTTTGTGGGTCTTATATTGGCCCCCCATTTGCCGCAGTGATGGTGGGAGCTCTGTACCCCGTCGGCTTCGGCCGCTCCTTGGAGACTGCGCCGAGGCTGCTGGTGACCGTTTTGGTCTTGGTGATGTTCGGCGGAGCGGACGGACAGCCCTGTCCGGCCCAGTGCTCCTGCACCGGGACCACGGTGGATTGTCACGGTCAAGGACTTCGCAGCGTGCCCAGGAACATCCCCCGAAACACGGAGCGACTGTAAGTAGCCTACGGAGGACTGCTGTCATGGGTCTCCATCCAAACTCTTGGCATTTTACATGGAAAATAATCACTAAATGATTTTTATCTTTATTATGTTGGATAACAGAAATGTTTAAATCTTAATACGTTGTTCTCATTTTCTCCTATTTATTCTGAATTTCATTGTTTAACTAAATTAATTGATCCTACTTACAAACCTGTGGAACAGGCTGCCTAAAATCAATTGTGGCCAAAAATGACACCAGCTCCCCTAATCACAAACTAATACTGAAATCTCTGCACATGCAGAACGTTCGAAAGGACGCATTGAGCATTTCTTTTCCGCACATCGGAATTCCGCAGAGCTTTAAATAAACACTTCAACTGACGAGGCAAACTTTGCTCGTGGAAAAGCTTCAAAATGCACCTGATGCACGCGCTTGATTTTTTCAGCTGTTGGTAAAACCTGTGATGTGTTATTGATCACATTAAATGTCGGGACGATTCAGCGCTGATCTTGGTCCGGGGGTGGGGGGTTGGGGGGGGGGGGGGG
>SSNP01000072.1:677012-689377 GCA_006937955.1 Pachypanchax playfairii
GGGGGGGGGGGGGGGGGGGGGGGGGGGGGGGGGGGGGTGTCTGTGGTCAGACTGGTGGTTTCGCACTGTTGCTTTACCACAGCCTCCGTCAACCACATCGGTTTGTCTGGAGACCAGATAGTTAATCAAAACCGGATTTGAACAAGTGGGTTTTGAGTTAAACAGGCCACATTTAACCAGTCAGAGACTCGGAAATAAAACTCAGCTCAGGCAGCAACCGCAGCTCCTCTCAGCCTCTCTGACTCTCACAATCACGTTTCACAAGTTACTTCAGAAATCCCCTTCAATAGATCAGCTTTGTGCTATTGATGTGAAATAAAATATTATTTCTGATGTACTAATTACATCCCTTTTTGTTCAGGGATCTGAACGCAAACAACCTCACTAAAATCACCAAGGCGGATTTTGCAGGACTGAGGCATCTGCGAGTCTTGTAAGTATTTGATCGCTTTATTTTCCGCTGCTTTGTCCCGCTCTCTCCTTTTTTCTGGGATGTTATAAGGAAAGTAGATCGGTTATTACAAGTCTTGCATTTCTAACAACTTGCATTTCTCCAAACAGCCAATCACAACACAACAATTTAACTGTTTGTGCGCAGTGGAGATCCGCCGCTTGCAGCGCCTCATCCATCCTCTGAGCCACTCTGAGCGTCCACAAAGACCAGCACTCTGGCACCTGTTAATGCTGTCGTGTTAATCTGCCAGTGGAAGTGTCAGGCGGGGCTTATTTTAACCACTGGGCCCCGGGGCCCATGTGTTAGAGTGATTAACACGCTGGCGAGGAAATGATGGAGGGCAAGAATGGAAAGAGATAGCGGTCATTAGGTGTAACCACGGAGGGAGGAATGCTGCTGCAGGGAGGGAGGGAAGGGTGGAGGGGAAAGAGGAGAGGAAGGAACAGAGTCAAGTAGGAACAGGTTTTTTACCTGAGATCAATCCAGGATCAGAGTTCCCTGCACTTACTGCTGGGAAAGCCTGCTTCATGATTGAGGAGTGAGAAGAATCCTCTTGAAATATAGATGAAGAAATCCATGTAGGCATAAGACAAATTAAACATAAAAGATGTGAAACTGTCCAACATGGAATTAAATAGGACATAATTTTACACTATTAAAAAATCTATACCACAACTGAATGCAAATGACCTCAAATATCTGAACAAAAGACCAAAACTAACCTCCAAGGCACCACAAAGAGTTCCCTTTAAAGAACCGAATTACAATAAAAAAAATGTAATGGATTCAAGAGACACAAATCATGTAAAACATCCAGAAAAAGACAACAATCAACCCTCATACAAAAACGTTACAGAACATGAAATGTTACAAACCCATAACAATCAGATAAACTGCATTTATATGCAAAAACATACTGAAGATGAGGACTGAAGGACAACAAACAACCCTGAACAGATGTAAAGTCGTCCAAATTTCTCAGTCAGAGACACAAAATCAACTATGAAAAGATAAAAAATGACTAAAAATGTGCAAAACATCTGTAATATATTGAAAACAGACAAGAATAAAAAAAATCTAGTCAATATAATGTGTCACTGTGTGGATGTCCCAGTCCTTGTTATATTGTAGTTCTTCAGGGTCTATTTCATAATTTTTTGGTGCACGTAGTTTATAAAAGGTGTGTTGTTGTTTGACTGGGTCAGCTCAGTGATCCTGGTGAGCTGTAAGTGAATGAGTGGTCGCAGCTCTGTGGTTAGATCGACTAAATTAGATGATGGATGAGTCGCTGCCCCACTGATGGACCACTTTTAAAGTCGATTCGGAGGCTCTATCGACCTGCTGCTGATTGTCTTTTCTTCCTCCTCTTTTGCTGTTTCAACATTTTTTTTTCACTTTCTGTCTCCTCTAGTCTGTTTTTTCTTTTTTTCACACCCAATGCCACCGATTGTCTCTATCTCTCCTTTTCTCCCTTCTTCAATGTCAGTTTACACTCAGCGGCCTCTTAATTAGGTACAGCTTGGTTGGAACCCTTTTGCCTTCAGATTGTATTAATTCTTCAGGGCATAGATTCAACAAGGTGGTAGAAACATTCCTCAGAAATTTTAATCTATATTAATGTGACGGCATCCCGCAGCTGCAGCAGATTTTTCGGCTGCACATCCTTGATGTCAATCTCGCGTTCCACCACATCCCAAAGGGACTCTGTTGGATGGAGATCTGGTGACTGTGGAGGTTTTTGGAGTTCAGTGAACTCATTATCATGTTCAAGAAATCAGTTTGAAATTACTTGAACTCAGGAAGACTGTGGCATTTAAAAGATGCTCAGCTGGTACTAAGAAGTTCAAAGTGTGGACTGCGACGCCACCATCAGCCAGAACTGTTGGATCAACAGGATGGATCATGTTTTCATGTTGTTTCTGAATGTTGCAGCTGAAACTGAGACTCAGACCAGGAAACATTGTTCCAGTCTCTTGTTGTTCAGTTTTGGAGCTTCTGCATGAATCATAGCTTCAGTTTCCTGTTCTTAGCTGACAGGACAGGGAACCGGTGTGTTCTTCTACTGAAGCCCGTCTGCTTCAAGGTTCCACATGTTCTGCATTCAGATATGGTGTTCTGCAGACCTCGGTTGTAACCAGTGGGTATTTGAGCTACTGTTGCTTTTCTATCATCTCAAACCAGTCTGTTAGTTCTCCTCTGAGCTTTTACATCAACACGGCATTTACCCACAACTACTGCTTTATACATCTGAGAGACGGTTGTGTGTTCAAATCCCAGCAGATCAACAGTCTCTGAAATACTCCGACCAGCTCGTCTGACACCAACAACCTGTCAGAGTCATTAAATCCTGTTTCTGATACTCAGACTGAACATCAGAAATACGTCTTCACCTCATTTAGATCCCTAAATGCATCGAGTTGCTGCTGTGTGATTGGCTGATTCACTATTTGTGTCATCAAGTGACCGGATATGTACAGTACCTAATAATGTGGCTGTTGATTGTATTTCCTTCTTTTCCTCTGTTGTATTTTACATGTGTACCAATCCAGCCTCATTTCTCCTCTTATGGATTCATCAAGTTTCTCCCTCTGAGTGTCTTTTCAGCATAAATCTTTATCTTTTTTTTAGTTTCACACTCTTGTCTCTCTCACAGGCAGTTAATGGAAAACAAAATCACCACAATTGAACGAGGAGCCTTCCAGGACCTGAAGGAGCTGGAGCGACTGTGAGTAAAGCTGTTATATTAACGTAGTGTGACAACTTTAATCTTCGTTATCAAGCACAAAATATGCTTGTCTTTAAACAAGCTGTCCTTGAAAGGAAAATATATCTGAAAATCTGTGTAAACTTTATTTCCCACTGGACTGTTTCTTAGAGAAATAGTTCAGGTTTTTTATGGAGAATTTCTGTGGAAAGGTTATAAAATGATTAATTTCTTAACCTTTCAACAGCTTTAGTTTGGAGAAGTGAAGTTTTGTTTTGACCAGACTGACAGTAATAACATTTAGTCTGAGAGGAGCCAGTAAAAAAGTGGGTTGCTGACAACTCCAGTCTCAAGAATTTCATGGAGATTCAGGCAAACACTATTTTATAAACCTTCTAAACCTCTGACTTTTACATCACATGGTTATTTACCTGTAATTCTAAGAATATTGGCAAGAGCAAATAGCTGCAGCAACAGATAATTGAAGCAATGTCCTGTTTCTCCTGGACTACTAATGCAAAACTGACAGGTTTAAAAGTTTTAGAATAAAATTTTAGAGGGAAAAAAAATAAAGATTAAAGTTGTTTTACAGATGAGATCTTCAAAAGAGCTGAACGATCTCTTTAACAAACTGAGTAGTCTCTGAAACACACAATTACACTCATTGATATTGGCTTTTTCAAAATTTGTTTCTTCACATGGTCGGGTTACACGTTTTTGCACAGTTCAGGCAACATGTGAGTTTTGTTGTGTTTTAAGCATATCCACCTGTAGATGTATCACAAAATAAGCAGTAAATGCTAATAAAGATAAAAGATCATTTTGAATATTTAACTTCCTGTAGTGCATCTGTCTAATAATTAAACCCTGTTTTTCACCATGTTAATTATATGTAGTTTGTAAACACAACATTCAGGGACCCCTTGTATTTTTCACGGAAACATTAGTTACTTATCAGACCTCGACGTATTTATTATTATTTAATCTGACTTGCTTCTCGGTCCAAGAAGAAACATTTGTGACTGAATCACAGATCAGTGAGTTGGTGGCAGGCAACATTTAAATACAATCCTGGGATTGTGTAAAAGAATCTTATGCCTGTGTGTTACTTTAAAGGAGAACGCCCGTTTTTTGCAATTGGGGCCTTATTTATTCTGTGAGATGTGTTTTACTCATCATCAGTGGTACTTTTTTGCGATTCGGATTCGTCTCGGAGATTTTTGATTCACACGGCAAACACCTAAACGCCAATAAACGAGAGTCAGTTGGGCCCCCATATCATTTCTATGAGTGCAGGATTCAAGATGGCACTGGAACGGAAAAAACAATAGAGTATCTAAATGGCCAGATTAAAAAAATAACGGATTTGAACTGATTTTAAACCGATTTAGGGTCGGCGAACGCAGGCCCAACCGACTCTCGTTTATTGGCGTTTAGGTGTTTGCCGTGTGAATCAAAAATCTCCGAGACGAATCCGAATCGCAAAAAAGTACCACTGATGACGAGTAAAACACATCTCACAGAATAAATAAGGCCCCAATTGCAAAAAACGGGCGTTCTCCTTTAAGGACAGGAAAGAAAAGAGAATGTAAACTACTGGCTGGCGATGTGTCTATTGTGTAGCTCATTTTACCAGTGATTAGTGAGTTTGTAGGCAGTTTGTCAGAAATAGTCCTGCAACAAGTCTTAAAAGTTGTTCTTTAATGAAACCTTCATGGTTTATATCAGTACTCTGATTGAATGGTAAGATGCAGCAAGCTCAGGAATCATCTCTCCTTGTTCATCCTTATTCTCATCCACCCACATACACAATCAGTTAACTATATAATAACACAACTGCAACACACAGATCTAAAGTATGCACAGAAGAAAAAGCAAACAAGCTATTTTATCCTTATGATAACTGTTTTGGGTAAATTCTTGAGGAGTTGTGGGGGATGAAGAGAATAGAGCATCCTGATTTCTCTTTCACACCCGCCTGGCTTTTCTCTGCTGCTCTAGCTGCTCTTTGTTGTCAGAGAGAGCAGCTCAGCGGATGTAAGATGCTTGGGTCTAACCAGCCAAGAAGTTCTGAGAATTTTCTTTAACGGCATTAAATACATTTAACTAACTTTGTGACACAACATGGCTGTCTTGTTGTTCATAGCATTCAACTGTACTTCAGTGTTTCTAGCATAGTGTGTTCTCAAAGATGGAGTCAGTCATCAGTGCCTCCCCACTGCTGCCAGACAAAGGCACGTCTCTGGAGTCTGGAGTCGGGGGGTTATTTCAAAGGCCTCCATCTTCCTGGGAGCCTGCTGGGCACCACTGCCCAGAGGAGAAGGCCTTAAGCTGGGCTGATGGATCCACAGTGACTGCCCCCCACAGGGTGAGGGTTAGTTCCCTCTTCTCATCTCCTTTTGCAACAAGCTTCATAGGGCCGATTAGGGCAGGGCGGGGTCAGGTGTAGGCCAGTTGCCTTGAGGTGGGATGGGGGTTGGTGGAGGGAGGAGGTGCAGGCATGTCCCAACACACATGTGCACAGACATCAACATCTACATCTCTGCACATTCCCTTATGCCAAGCTGCTCTGTCAGCACAAAGTTTATCTTTAGTTTTCGTGGCCCCCGAACTCGCTAATGCTTCCGTCTGCCTGTCATTCATGATTTAACCTCTGCTCATGTTGTTGCTCCTTCGGCAACCATCTGGCTTTTGCTGTCTATTGTCCTGAATATGAAGACTTGTCATACATTCTTCGCTTTTACCCTGTGGGTGCAGAATGGGGACAAGAGGAGTTCCTGATCCTCTTATCCTTCATCCACATTTGACTGCTTTATAGTAACAGCTCAACTAAAAGTCCCTCATCATAATGATAAAGTAACTTTCAGATTTTCTAAAAGTTCCCTACAAATGAAGAGATATGCTTCTGAATTTATTAGAAACCACACATGCTCAAGTTATGACATTGTAATTTGTGGACAATCAGCAAAACAACTTTGAGAAGTAATTGAAATGTTGGTTGTAGATTACAGATTTAGATTTGAAAGTAACGCTCTGGATTAGGACTGTAAGGCTTGAGAGTGATAACGTTGCTCTCACAAGGCAAAGTTTCATTTATTTGACTTATTATCGTTATCATTTGTTTATTTATTTTGTAGCGCAGCAGAGCTTGAAATTATCTGCACAGTGAAGACACAAAGGAAAAGCAAGTCAGTCAAAAACCATGTGAATCAAAACAACCTTTATGGGTGTCTGTCGCTGCCAACTTCTGTCAGTTTATGCAACATTCAGACAAAGAAGGTCTTCAATGCAGCAGGATTTTTTTTTAATTTTTTTTTTAGATGATAGCAAAGGAATTTACAGGTCAGGCGATAAAACGGGATTTCGGCATTTCTGCGGTTTGAGGCAAAGATTTTATCTTTAATTAGCTTTAAAATGAGAGCTTAGATCAGATTGTGTGAATCTTTGTCAGATAATGGATCTTGGCTCACTCAAGAATAACTAACTGTGAACCAAAAACATGAACTGCTGAAACCGATTTACAACTAGATCTGGTTGGTTTAAAGTGGTTTTAGAGGGAAGATTGAGCCTTTTGGGGTTTATAACCCGTGTATGTGCACGTGTGTGTGTGCACATGTGTTTTAAACAGCACCGGTAGAGTCATATTTAGTGTTTGAGCTGATTTATTATTCCTTTTTTCAGCCAGAATCTGCATGCTCATCCTTTACATTTGCAGTCCATGTCAGTGTGTGTGTGTGTGTGTTTCTGCATGATGTTGTGGCGCTCGTTGCATGCCTGAGAGAATGAGTGTGTTTACTGTGCGGTTTCTGGCCTTCCAGCATCTGTTTATGACTGCAAGGATTATCACCGCACTGCAGTGTGGCATTAACTCATTGGAGTCACTCTCACACCTCACACTCTCGGCCACTCCATCTTCATTCACTCTCAGCCAGACTTTGACAGATGAGGAATGAGCGTGGAAGTGAATGTTTATAGTTTCTGCATGTGCACACCCAGAAAAGACTGAGGTGCATTCTTTCAGGTCCAGAAACAAGATGTCTCAACAAGAGAGAGAGCCAGTACAAACTGGAATATTTGGAACTGATAAATAAGCATTAATTGAGTAAAACGTCTGACAGACAATTAGAGTACTTTGATCATTATTTATTTAGAATGTAACTGCATGTTCTCAGTGGATTTTCAGTTTAAGATGAGTATAAGCACATTTAAAGGCACATAATCCATGTAATTATTTCATTTAAGTTGAAAGGAATGTCACAGTTTTAATCCCCTACAAACTGAAAGGGGTTTGTGACACACAGATGTTGAGTTTGTCTCACTCTTGACTGTACCGCAGAAATGCAACATCTGTAAATGGTTGGTTGTTGCACAAAATGAATGAAACAGAGTCAATAACTGATGGTAAATCCCAGACTTTATTGATCTGTTATGTGAGGAAATACAACCTGACTTTGAGTCCCTGACTGCTGGTTGCATCACTTCGTTCCTATTAGCAACGTGCTGATGAGAAACAGAAGCTGCAGTAGCTTTCAAAGCAAGTTCAGTTCTTGGTGACAGTGATGTCAGGCTTCTGAATGTCATGGTGATAAGTTTGTTTTTTGAAGTTTGAACCTTATTCTTGTCTTCTTTTTGTAATCAAGGTGATTTATTCTTTTTAACTTCTTGTTTTCAGTGTGTTTTTTGTTTTTCTCTGTGTTTGGCGCCTATTGTCTCCTTCTATTCTCCTCACTTCAACTCCTTCTGCACCAACTCTTCATTCATATGGATACATACATGTACACATATAGTATATAGTCCTTGGTTTTGCAGTTTCCTTTGTCAGATCTTAGTGTTTGGCAGCTCTGTTTGTTCTCTACTGTCTAAATTGTCATCCTGTGATTTGATTGTGGTTAATATTTTTCTATTTGCCCAATTTAGGGGAAATAGAAAATACTTCAGAACTCCTAACAAAATAACCATTATTAATAATAATATTAAATCAGTTCTATCTACTATCTGGTTCTGCCTGTCTCCTGGATTTGGATCCTTCAGACTCAAACAAGAACAGTTAAACAGGCTTTAGAGTATCAGAAGTACATGCAGTTTAAATATTGAGATGATATCAGTTGATATGAATCCATATTATCTCTACTCCTCTTCTGTCATCACTACACCCTCTGTGTGCTTTAGCATCTCAGGCAAGTGAGGACATCCTGGGTAACAAAGGTCAATCTGATTGGTCAAATATTATCTCAGCATGAAAGTGTAAATGTGCGTCTCCCGGGGTTTAATAGTCTTAAATATTGTATTCTGTTTCATTTCAACAATAGTTTTTTTCTATCATGTACAGTTGTACATTTTACTTTTAGAAGCTGAAAGGGTGTCATGGTTTAATTTTTTTTATTTTTGTTAACAAGAAATTCATAAAAATGCAGCTAATAGGAGACTAAAGACTTACAGCATGAAGGTTGAACAATTTCTGACTTATAGTGAAATATAGAACTAAATCAATAAAAAGATGTACATTGTACACAAGTAACCAATTTTCTTGAATGTATTCATCTACTCATGTAAATGTAAACTCTGAGTTGTAACAAGGTGGATATGATGATCAATGATGGGACTAAAACTTTATTAAATCAGTGAAGTACATTTAGACATGCTGACTCCCTGGAGGTGCAGGACCAGCAGGCTAGATTCAATTTCTGTGTCTTTACTTCATTTTCTGATTCTCCGAGTCTGACGGCATCTTCAGACTGCAACTATTTTAAGGGGATGAGCTCATACCACCTTTTTAGCTTCGCCTCTTCTCTCCACCTCCAGCACACACCCTCCCAGGGGGATGTCTAGCCCACTAACGGGCACTCATGGCTGTGCAGGAGCTGCAAAGGGGTGGAGTGGGGGGGACCAAGCCTCTCCATGGGACCGTATGGAGCTCTTAGCTGCTAGGGCGAGTGTTAAGGGGAAGAGGAGTGAATAATTTAGAAACATCATTTCTGTTGGGTGTTAAATATTTAAGCAGCCTCTGATGTAACTGTGGAACATGAGTGTGCATGTATCTTTGCACTCTCAGGTGGAAGATGGATGCAAAGTGGGTGGTGTTATTTAAGGGGACTCCACTGTGGCCTCTGATGAAGCTAAAAGAGGTGAAAGACAGAGGTTATGAGAGGAAAGAGGAAGGTTTTTACATTTCTGAATGGAGTTGTTTTGGACTTGATTCCAAGAGATTTGTGGGATTCATGTGTCTTTGTGTGAATAAATAATGCAAACTGTGAGTTGTTAGAAAGAAGCAGCACTTCTCTTATTAGTTTAAAGTCATTCTGGTGTTTCATTTCTTTGCTCCCTCTTCATTCATTTCCAGTAGCAGTCAGCATAGACTGTCACTGTGTGTGTGTGTGTGTGTGTGCGTGCGTGTGTGTCAGGGTTAAACTGTTTCACCAGCCTGTCTCTCAATGTGACAGACTGACTCACTTTAACACACACACACACCAACATGAACCAACACACGAACCTCTTCACTCCACTCAACCGGGGTTAAATGATCGCACCCAGATTATTAAACTCGCCCAAGTTTTCTCAACTCTGCTGTTTGTGTGTGTGTGTGTGTGTGTGTGTGTGTGTGTGTGTGTGTGTGATGATGAGTTGTTGTGGGTTCTTCCCCTGTGAGGGCCTTGTTTACCCAGTGGGGTCCTTTTCACACATTCGGTAGCCCAGCCAGACTGCCTGTTTGTTTTTCCCACATCGTCTCTTCTCCTTCGTCTTTGTGGAAATGACGTTCCCCACCTCCTCCCTCCCTCCCGCCCCCTCCCTCCTTCATCTCAACCCTTTCCCTCAACTTCACCCCCCGCCATTCCCTTCATCTTTCACAGGTTCACTGTTTGTCTGGCAGCCATGTTGTACCCCTTAAATCACAGATAACTTTGTGTCCTTTTTGTTTCCATGTGTCCATCCATAAAAGTGTGTATTTAACAAACACTGTGTCTTTAATGCATCCTCGATGTAATTAACACACAATCTAATAACAAAAAGCTGACTTTAAAACACTTCTCACACAGAGAAACTTGTTTTGCTTTCGCTGTTTGGACAAAGCAAGGTTCCTAATTTATGCTGTTTTCACAGACGCCTAAATCGGAATAATTTGGCCGTGTTTCCCGAGCTGCTTTTCCTGGGAACAACAAAGCTCTACAGACTGTAAGTCCTGCTTTTATTTATCCTTTTCTCCATCTATCACTCAGCTGATCTACACTGAAATGTTGTACGTTTGGTCTAACAAAGGACATAAATGTTGGTGCAGTTGTGCAGCGATATCACAAACATGCTGAGTAAAGAGAAATATCTGTTCTTTCTGACACAGTCATGGAGTATCAGTGGGATGAAGATGTTAGACTGTTTTTTTATGGCTTACTCTATAGAAGCCAGTCCAGTAGTTAATGGAGATTAGCACTCTAACAGCTGCTGCCCACTGGGAGAGGTGTGTGTGTCTGTGTGTGTGTGTGTAATAGAGGATGGAGGGGAAAATGAGTGCAGTAGACTAAATGTCAAAACTGGTTTATTCTTTTATGTTCTCTTGTGTGTTTCACAAAATGTTCCAGAACAAAAGTGCAACCATTTGCATTCAAATCAACAAACCTCTGTTGTCACTAAGCACCTTCCACTCGTCACTCACAGCTGACCCGTCTGTGCCGTAAACCTAGCGTTTGATTCCCAGTAGCGCTGGGCTGGGCTGCAATGCTGCAGAAACTGTGGGAATATACTTCCCGTCACGGTCATTTGCGGTCTGGAAGAACAATTATGGTTGCATATATTTATACGTGTGGCCGAATATATTTATCTAAAGCTGCAGCAAAATGCTCAGATGAGTCGCAGAGTGTGTGAAAGTTGTTTATGTTCTGCGGCTGCTACAGCGGTTGGCTGTGCTTGACCTGCTGCGTCTGAGGGTGTGTGTCTGTGTTTCGTTTCTCAAGGCCGAGAGTTGGCATTTTGCTCAGCGTGTGGGCCGAGGTAAAAATACCACTTGGATTTATTGCACTTCTCAACTTGTCACTGACAAGATGCTTTGGTGGTAGCTGCCTCAGCTTTATTGATGTATCAATATTGGATTTCCTTCAAAATAGAAAATTACAAAATAAAAGCATGATTGACTAAAATAAGAAAATTAAAAGAAATAATCTTTAAAATGTTTAAAGTTAACATGAAATCTCTCTGCTTTACCATCCTTACAGTATTTTTTATTTTTAGAGACAAAAATCACTGAGAACCTCTAAAATCAAACTGTTGGGTTTCATACTGAGGGTACCTGATAACTTAAACGGCTTTGTGTTTTGCAACCTCGCAGCTATAAATGAACACTTGCTCAACCTGCTATTATGAAAATGTTGTTTTTGGGGCTTGTAGAAACCTTGCACCAGTGTGAATATGTATTTACTTTGGACAGCTTAGTGATTTAGGCTTCTGAGTTCTAAGATAAACTGGTGAGTGTGAGATCTGTAAACCTGAGTTGTTGAGTTAAACACATGATTAATGTTCATTTGCATTAGTGGGAAAAAAACTATCTCTTTATAGTATGTGAAAAGATAAAGAAAAAAGTTTTACACTTGAAGCTCAGGTGGTTGGTTCTTTACAATCACAATCCCTTTTTTTATAGTAAGATAAGGTCTAATGGCAGGCGAGCAGCTTCTGTTGCATTACAGCTAATTATGTGACTGAATTAAAGACTAAATCATCAGTACTTATCTTTCTAACTCTTGGTGTAGTTGTTGTGATGGTTTGGGGTTTTTGGTTGTTGTATTTTGTCTGTTGTTCAGTTGTTTCAGAGCCAACGCCAGCTTAAAGATTTTTCAAAAAGTTTTGTAATCACTGTCATCTTTTGTTTGAATTTCTGGTTCCTCAAATCTACAAACTGGCAGTACGCCATTGTTTTTGTTTGTCACTTAAAACACAGTTAATGATTATCTGTTTTTTGTTATCACATCTTAACATGTCACTATAATAAAACGTCTTATTCTGCAAACACAGCTGGTAACCGATATTCTTTAATGTGAATATGAAATTATGTCCAATTAAATAATTCAGTTTATTACACAAGAAGCCCAAAAAACACATTTGCAACTTGTTTGTTGATGTTGGAGTACTTTTAAAGATATTTAATACTCACAAAGGGGTTTCATTTGCCTTAACTTAAAGCATTTTAATATCAATGTCATTTATTAATATTTTACAATGTGGATA
>SSNP01000072.1:701533-739690 GCA_006937955.1 Pachypanchax playfairii
CCCCCCCCCCCCCCACCTCCTTGTCTTTCCCTCACCCTCCTGCTATTATCTTCCTTTTCTCTTTGCAGCACCTTTCACTTAATTCTTTTCCCTCGCCCGCACCCCCTCTTCACTCCCCATCCCCGGCTCTCTGTCCTCGGAACCTAACACATTGGTTTTGGAGAGGCTTATGCAAGACCCTCTTCCATGTTAATGAGGCAGAAGAAACCAGGAGACGAAACTGGGAGCTGACCAGTGATTGCTACCAGAGATGTTGCTCACAAGTTTAAAGCCTCTTGTATTATTTCCCTAAAAGCTGAGTGTGTTTGAAGTGACCACAGCGACCCAGGCTCATTAAAACGCACTATGTTTACATAATGTGAGGACTCGGGCCAGTAACAGACTCGCAACACCTTCAGTCACTTTTAGGACATTGTCAAAATTATTTTAAAACTGGATTTTGGTTCATTGTTTTATTTTCGTTTTTTTTTTAAAGAAGAAGAAATCAGAGATTAGTTGGAGAAACAGAAAGTGTGACACTGTAGCTGCGTAGCTGCAGGGTGGTGATGGATCAGCAGGTTTGTAATCACAGGTTGTTACCCGACCTGTGCGTGTCTGTGTGTATGTGCTGAACTGTAAGAGGATGTCTACGTGTGTCTTTGTGAGCATCTAATGGCAGGTTCCAACTCTGACATGTCATTATCCAATTACAGTTTTCTCTCATCTCTACGGTAACACCATGCTCCCCGTAATTGGACGGCTGCTCAAAAGAACTCTGACCTCTCAACAAGTGTCAAGCAAAGGAGAACACACACTATCAGCTTCTCACACACACACGTGCATGTGCACACACAGGATGTCTGCAAGATTGAGTAATGCAGGATAAAACAGATGCTATCTGAGCAAGTGATCAGATAAATCATGCAAAGACACGTTAGACTCTGATCATTTCTTCTTAACACTTACTCCTTCTCTTCATCTGTGTTTCTCTCTCTGCTGTTGCTCATGTGCTTCATGCTCTCAGTCCTGCTGCCTTGCAAGTGTGTTTTGTCTAAATGGGCCTAAATGGGCCAAGTACAGTTTTTGTGGTTTGTGATTCTCCTGAAGTTTCTCCCGTTCAACCTCTTCATAGTCTCGTAAAAACAAAATACAGTGGATTTCCCCCACTGGCCCTCTTAAATATTTCACACAGGCTTCCCACCCTGCCTCCTCCTGAATGTGGATTCTTGCTCACTGTAAAACTCTACCAGGTTAAAGTCAAAATGTCTTCATAGACAGATGTCTTATATTCAAATACATTCCTAAATTGTCTATTGGTACATGTTTAAACACAGGAGACTTTAAAGAGTGTGTTCAGATGAAAGAAGTGTCTGTAGACCTGATCTGTTGGGCCAAACATATAAAGATATTATCAGTTTAAATTCAACTTTTCTTAATTACAAACAATAACTGTAATTAAAAAATAATTAGAACATTCTTCACACCCTCATCTTTTAACTCGGTTCAGTGCAACTCAACCCGTAACTTAAATGAGGCATATCTTTATTGATTACCTTTTGGGGACATTTGCATATAGCAGCAAGATAGCACTAACAGAAAAACTGAAGAATACAGTAAACTTTAAATAACCAGATGATTGAGATGAGATGTAAAGAAGGTGAAATAGTCTTTTGTAAGTGTGAAACAGTGCTGTGTCTCAATAAAAACTTTATAACATTCTAATTTAAACCAGACTGGATCAGGAGTGGGAGCTCCCAGTGAACTTTTTAGACTGAAGAAACATTTTGGCTAAAATTAAACTAACTTGTACTCAAAGTGAAAGTTTTTCTAAATGTCTTACTCTAGTTTTAAATGTCAAATATTGTTCTGCATTTTCCCAAGATTAGGAATCTCCTCAGTTTGCTCCTCATTTTAGAATAAAATCAGGTATCCATGCATGTGGGATAATAAGTGATAAGAATGACCTGAATCCTTTAAAATCTTTTGCATACAAATTATTATGTCTGCAAAATAATTTTAAAAGTTTGTTTTATTATTATTTAAATTGTGTTTTTCACTGCTCGGTCTTGTCTTTTATCAGATTGTATTTTCCACCTGAATTGATGTTTCTATATATAGTTTTTATTTATTTGTTTATTTTTACAAAAAACAAAGAGTCTGCATGTTGGTGCAGTGGGTAACAATTTGCCTTGCAGTGAGAAGGTGCTGGGTTTGAAACCAGACTTTCTGCATGGAGTTTGCATGTGCGGGTATTTTGGGGGACTCCAACTTCCCTTCACAGACCCAAAATGTGCACGAGGTTAATTGTTAACTCTAAAATGTCACAAGGTGTGTGTTAGAGCATTTGTCCCTGTGTGGCCCTGTGATTGGCTGTCCAGGTGTAACCCCGCCTCCCGCCCTATGTTACCTAGAGATAGACACCAGCCCCCCTTGACCCTGAACAGGAAAAGCAAGTACAGATATTAACTGACTTCAGTGAAGTTTCAGCTGAATCCTGTTGTTGTTTTTCATCTTTTCTCTTTTTTTTGCAGCTTTTATGAGTCTGTTCATTCCTGCGTGATCTCATTCTCCCTGCCTCCACATTTCACCCCAATAAAGTGGCAGAGACACTGATAATGACAAATTTTGGCAGTGCCTTGGATTTTCCTTTAGCCGGTGTTTCACTTTTATCACCTTCCTCTTTCCACTGTTGCTATCTCCACCAGACGCTGCCAAGTTAGTTCACTGCTGAGTTATTCTGCGAAGGTCTGTATTCTGAATGTTTATCTGCTGATTTTGGGTGTTTTTACTGTAAGTTTCGGGAAGAAATAACATCTAGTTTATTATTTGGGAGGGACCTCCTACTGGGTTGTTACAAACAGACTGCAGCTCCAAATAAACACAGTGAACACACAGAGGCTACAAAGGCAGTCTGAAGTTATGATGTCAGCCTGTTTTATAGCTTTCATAATTACAAGCTCAAGCCTGGAGGTGGGATTCCATTAGGATGTTACCGTTATGTGTTCAGTAAACACGAGAGTCCTGTTAGAGATGATGTAAATACCTGCGAGGAAACAGCTGTTATAGACCTCTTATCAGCTGAAGATTTGTTTCTGTTAATAAGTTAATAGCAACTGAGCATAACTGTGACATTTTACTTACAAATGTCATGGAATTTTCTTCTTGAAATCAAATCTAGTTTTTTCCAAATATTGGGAAAATAGTCGCAGCATGAATCAACATGGCAAATGCCCATCAAATAATGACCAGAATGTAATTGGAATGGTCTTGGTATTAATGGTAAATGGCGTGTACTTTTATAGCGCTTTACTCAGGTCCTACGACCCCCAAAGCGCTTCACACTACAGTTTGTCATTCACCCATTCACACACACGTTTGGTGATGATGAACTACACACATGTTGTAGCCACATCTGTCCTGGGACACACACTGACAGAGGCAAAGCTGCCAGACACTAGCGCCGCCGGACCCTCCGACCACCACCAAACAGGCAAAGTAGGTTAAGTGTCTTGCCCAAAGACACAACGGCCAGGTGATCGTTTTCTCTGGGCAGAGCGGGAATTCGAAGTGGCGACTTTCCAGACGTCCTGCTCTACTGCCTGAGCCGCGGCCCATGATGCCAATGATTCATTTATGGGAAGTATTAATTATATCATCCAGTTTTAGGTTTCATGTATCTGGACAAGATACAGATACTGAATAAAGCAGCAATCCAGAGTTTTTGTCTTTTCAGGAGTTATGTATGATCTTTTGAAATTCCATAAAAGTGATAGTCTGATCTGGTTCTGTATTATAATGTAGAAAAAACGTCATATTTTTTCTTTAAAGCTACCCACTGTCCCATAGGGCGCATTTAATTTTCACTGAGCACCCCCCAGCATTAGCCAATAGCATTCTACATCTGCATGGTACGCCTCTCATTCAACCAAGTGTACGCACACACGTACCCTGAAGAACTGCAGCCGGCGTTTACGAGTTGTTTACAACGCTGCAAAAACATGTAAATCATGGCTCAGCAGCGACCTTAAATAAACATGTCAATTGTATAAATGTAACTTACCCATGAAGTGTCCATCGTAATAAAGGTGGCATGTGTGGGGGCGGGACTTAAAGGTGCAACACATTTTTTTCACCTCGGTTGTGCCCTTTGAGAACAAACTCTGGAATACAGCTTTAAGATATTATGTTTCTTTCAGACAACACTGGAGGCTTTTTATAAGCGAATATAAACAAAATCAAATAAATATTAATGTTGTTAAAGTGCAGTAAAGGTATTAAAAGGAGTTGATACACCAGGAACATCCATCTCCACCCTGGTCTTTCTAGTTGAGGGGGAACATGTATCTTCTCCAACGGTCAATAGACACAAGGTGGTGTTACTCCCTGGTCAGGTTGGCTGTCCGTTACAGAGCCACTGAGACAAACAACCATTCACACTCACATACACTCATATCTCAGACCAGTTTACAGTTGTTAACCTGATTTATGATCCTTGAGCAAAACTCTTTTAGACATTAAAATCTGATTCATTTCTGCAAAATATCTTTTTCTAGTCCACATAGTTTCATAAAGTCTCAAATATACATTTATCTCAGCACTGAACGAGAAATTAACTAAAAAAAGATTTATTTACTGATCAAAGAATGTGTTAGATTAATATTTTATCAAAGAATTCATTAGTGGAGAGTAGATAAAAGGAGTTAGTGAAAAACTACATTCACTTTTTAGCTCATTTATGAAACCAATTTCACAGAAGGGGGTAACAAACACTTTAACTACTGTTAGTTTAAGATTTCAATCCAAAAGTTTGCTTTACTTTTATCCATCATGATCCTACTGCTTCGAATGAGTAACAGGGTTTAAAACGTCTCTTTTCCTCTTCATTTTCAATCACATAGACTCTAATAGGTCCAATCTAGGAACCTGACTTTCTATTACTGAGTTTAATACATATTTCCAACACTAGATCTAATTAATTCACTGATGCAGCAGATTTAATTTGGCTTCTTTAAGATAATTTAAATCCCGTATAATGTGTGTAAAAGCTTGTGTACAAACCTCTGAACAACAATCTGTAAAAGAGGAGAACAGAGATGATGAAGACGGTGAAGGAAAAGGTTATTAACCACAACACGTCACCGCCTGGCAACCTGCATGTTCTGACAAAACCTCCACGTAAGGATCCCAGTGTTCTGTATATGTGTGTGTGTGTGTGTGTGTGGGGGGGGGTTCAGCACGCTGGGCCCATGAGGGTTTATTGAGGGTTTGAGAGTTCAGTGTTTGAGATTCGATAAGCCTCATTTGAACCGAATTTATATTCATGTATGTTACATCCCGGTGTGTAATCGTGCAGCTGGCTGAAGACGGAGGAAGAAAAATACTTTGAATCTGCATTTCCAAAGAGATGGCAGAGCTCCCATCTCCTGCTTCGTTTCCCTTAATCAGCTGTCTTGGAGATGGAAGCCATCGGAGTGGCTTGGCTGCCTTTTATGGCATTTGGACTAATCTTCTGTGACTCCTTTTACCTTCAAACTTCTTTCGTTCAGATCTCTCATCTTTTAATTCTTCTTTTTCATGCAACCATTTACTTTGTTATTGGCAAGTTTTGCAGATGCTTCAGGCTTTAGAAAATAACACAGCCAGTTTAATATTAATTTACAGAATAATCACCTGAATTGAAAATTAATTTGAGAAATCTGCAGTTAGGAACAACAGACTATAGAATTAGAAGATTTTACTTAAGTCTGACACATGGTATTGTTTTCCACCTCTGGGGGGTCTCCACTTATTTCACTTACATGCTTTTAAAACCCTTTTTTTCTCTCTCTTCCTGCCATCGTCATGCTGTCTTAGTCAATGGGGCAGAAATAGACAGAGACAGGTGATATCTGATGGGCTGATGGTGATGACTGTTGCTAGTCGAGCAGAATGGATGGTTTTAATTGAAGCATGTGCTCAGCGTGTGTGTATTAGTGTAACGCTTCTTCAAAAGGTAGTCATTTGCACGGTAGCAGTTCTGGAATCTTCCAGGTCCAAGTTAAATAGTATTGAAAGACAAAAGAGAGTAAAAAGAGAAGCGCTGAATGTTTGTCCTCCTTCAATATGGATGTGCCGGCGTTTCAGAAAGTCTTCTTGGTTTCATGGTTGTAAAATCTTATTAAAAATTGGTTGATATTCAGTTCAGATACTGTAAATGTTTTATATCTCATGAATACTGACTGATTGGAGAGCAATTCTTTTTCCTCACACTAACCTTCGAATATAAAACATTCAGTTATGAAAACAAAAAAGAAAAATTTGGTATTAATCATTTAAATTTATAAGAAAATCCAACCAGTCAGTTATATGATGTAAAATAAGAAAAATATCCTACATCTACAGACATATTTAAAATTATATTACTCCAATTTGTACAATAAAAGATTAATTTGATATTTTTTTTGTCTCTTCTTCTATCATTAATAGAAATGTAGAAACTGTATAATGTTTGACAAAACAAACACATTTTCTGTTCCATCATTCTGTGACTGTACAAACATCATTTTTATTCTGTTTATTCTGTTTATTCTGTTTATTCTGTTTATTCTTGCACTGCCAACACAACCAGTTTGTTTTTTAATCTTGGCAACAAATAAGTCGACCATCCAAAGTGATTTGATACGATGCTTTTCAAACAATGTTTTACCAATTTTAAACAAATTCAAGCTCGGCTCAAATTACTTATTTGTAAATATTGTCAGTGTTGGAGTTTTGTTGAAAATATCAAACCTTTATTTCCTTCAGAACTACTGCAGATGATCATTACGTTCTTTGAGTTTAAATACTGAGGCGCTCAGCTCTGGGGTTTTTTTTTTCGGAGCTTACTGAGACTAATCTCACTGTGAATGCGCTCTGCGTGTGTGTTTATGGTGATTGATATGCATTAATGATGTGAGGCAAACAGCCATTAAAAGCTGGGAAAAACTGTAAGCGCTGCCTTTAGCTGTGACTATTAGTCTGAAAGTTTCCGGTGTTGGCAAAACACAAGGGACTGCAGTGGCAGATGTTAGAGAAAAGCGTGTGTGTGTGTGTGTGTGTGTGTGTGTGTGTGTGTGTGAACTATCAGTAGCAGGTGGTTAGTTTATTTCACCCCAAACCCCTCCCTCCTGCCTGAACTCATGGTCACGGGGGATTTTGGAGCAATCTAAATTTCAGCTGCTTCGCTGTGCAGCAGCAGATACACTTGCATGTGTCTTTAGAATAAAAATTTAAAGCTTCGAACAGATTGTCTTTTTAAATTTTTAAGCGTTTCAGAGAAAGACTTTTCCACCTCGGTGATAGAGTCAAAATGAAACACAGACATCTGGTAGATTCCTCTGAGTAGTTTATGTCATTTTATCCAAAATGAACAGTAAACACACTAAACAACTGTACACAAAGTTAATGTTTTTTTTCGGTCTAAGCTAAAATGAGTTCGTTCTGATACTTTGCTTTCGGAGGGAAGCTGAATGAGCTAATTGCTAATCTGGTCATGCTGAAATTCAAAAGCAATCAGCGGGGGTAGTTCTAGGATCTGACGTTAAGGGGTGCTGAACCGCCAGTGAGCAGCTAACAGTGACTCTTAGATGGAACAATGAGGTTGTATGTTTAGTCTAGTTTTGAAGGGTTATTTTTTGCCATCTAAGGTGTGTTCTTACTCATTATAACTACAGTAGCTTAATGAACAGCTTCTATTTGCAGAAATAGTGTTTATGTCCAGCAGGTCAGATGAGCTAAAGGTCAGTCCAAATGCCACCAAGACTAAAGTCATTTGTTCCAATCA
Source organism: Pachypanchax playfairii (assembly GCA_006937955.1). NCBI lineage: Eukaryota > Metazoa > Chordata > Actinopteri > Cyprinodontiformes > Aplocheilidae > Pachypanchax > Pachypanchax playfairii. The sequence continues at coordinate 709,314 of SSNP01000072.1, forward strand.
AATGGCTCCAATCTCCAAAATTTCAGAGCAGTTTATGTAAAATGTTATAACATAAACTGGAATTCAATGGATATTCACAAGTGCAAGTGGAGTCAGCAGCAGCAAAATGTAACCTCTCGGGCCTCTGGGAAAAAAGTTCTCTGGCTCTTCTCATTTTTGCCAAAACACACTTTAAAATGACCAAAATATTAAAATGAGTTCATATTAAGGTTACCACAAGGGAGCGGCTGTGGCTCAGTGGTTAGAGCGGTCGTCCTCCAATTTGAAGGTTGGTGGATCGATCCCGGGTTCCACCGCCACATGTTGTCCTTGGGCAAGACACTGAACCCCATGTTGCCCCCCAATCTGCATATCAGGTTGTGTGAGTGTTAGCCCCTACCCTCTCCCCCCGATTTATATATCAGGTTGTGTGAATGGGTGAATGCAAAACCTTGTAGTGTGAAAGCGCTTTGAGTGGTCTGAATGACTAGAAAGGCGCTATACAAATACAGGACATTTACCATTTACAAGGGTCAATGATGAACTGTCATGTAGCTCTCCATAAACACGTCACCATTACTGTATATAACAGTAATGATGAAGATTTTCCTCATAATGTGAGATAATATATATTGAGAAGGCTCATATGTAGTAATTAAAGATATAGATTATAAATATGAATCCCTTTTCTATACGTTAGCTTAGAGGTGTAATTAATTAATGCAGATTTCTAACCTTTCAACATAAAGCTGTGACATTAAGTCTAATCTATAGAAAACTGTGTTAAATGTGGGTTTGGTTAATTCAAAGTTCAGAAATTAGAAATCTGATCTGAGAATGACATAAAATCTGACTGAACTGCATCACAGTTGAAAGTTGAACAATTAAATATGAGTGTCTGATTGTTGTGCTCAGCTAACCGCCATTAGCAAACAAGGAGCCACACCTCATTTGTTAGTTCATCATATTTATGTTTAGTCTGATAATGAAACAGTGGCGTGTTCTCTACAACCTGAGCACCAAACTTTAATATAACCTTCAATAAATGAAAACATTTATGTTGATTTTTAGATTTGACAATCATCTGTGGTCCCTGAGAACGGTGACGGGTCTACTTACCACTGGATGTGTTCAAAACAGTAGTTCATGTCTTAATTACCCCCCATGTTGAATACTCTTACCCCTCCTTTCCACCGGATGCGTCAGCAGCACGTTACTGCAGCAGCACGTTACTGCAGCAGCACCTCTCGCTCAAGTATTCTGCTGCTCGGTCCTTTCCACCGGGTGCGTATCAGCAGCAGGGAAGCAACCGTCATTGAAAGAGCACGAAGTCACGCGTGATTTTGCTAATCTCGCGTGACTTCGTCAGTATACACAACAACAAGCAGAAAAAAACTACAAAATGGCTCCAAAAGGTTTGTGTTTTATGTTCTGTCCGTTTTATGTAAATATGAAGGACATTTAAAGATCCAGAGGGCTGCTCCCTCGGAGCGTATTTCGGTTTTGAAAAAGTTTACAGCAGGGGGTTTACAAAACCCAGTAGTGGAGTGCCATTGTTCAGCAGTTGTCTCTGCTTCACCACACCTCAATCAAACAAGGTTGTGAGGAACTGTTTTTCAACTGTTTCAACCTCGATCTTCAAGGCAGACGTCTTCCTCTTTCCAAAATGTCGAACTTGTGGCGCGTAAAAAATAGAACCGGCGCGTATGTGCCGCGAGATGTCGCTCCTGAGACGCGTTCGACTCGTGCTGCTGACGGATGCGGTGAAAAGGGTTCTATTGACTACAGCGGTATCTATCAGCTGTGTATGACGTGCTGCTGACGCGTCCGGTGGAAAGGAGGGGTAAGTCTCTACATGCTGGATTTACTCACATCATTCTAGTTGTTCCAAAATCTGTTCCAAAAACCAGAGGTGACAGAGTGTTTTCAGTGGTAGCTTCTACTTCATGGAACAGATCAAAACACCCTGAACTCTCCAACATTTACAGTGGGGTAAAAAAGTATTTAGTCAGCCACCAATTGTGTAAGTTCTCCCACTTAAAAAGATCAGAGAGGCCTGTAATTTTCATCATAGGTATACCTCAACTATGAGAGACAAAATGAGGAAAAAAAATCCAGAAAATCACATTGTCTGATTTTTAAAGAATTTATTTGCAAATTATGGTGGAAAATAAGTATTTGGTCAATAACAAAAGTTAATCTCAATACTTTGTTATATAGCCTTTGTTGGCAATGACAGAGGTCAAACGTTTTCTGTAAGTCTTCACAAGGTTTTCACACACTGTTGCTGGTATTTTGGCCCATTCCTCCATGCAGATCTCCTCTAGAGCAGTGATGTTTTGGGGCTGACGCTGGGCAACACGGACTTTCAACTCCCTCCAGAGATTTTCTATGGGGTTGAGATCTGGAGACTGGCTAGGCCACTCCAGGACCTTGAAATGCTTCTTACGAAGCCACTCCTTCGTTGCCCGGGCGGTGTGTTTGGGATCATTGTCATGCTGAAAGACCCAGCCACGTCTCATTTTCAATGCCCTTGCTGATGGAAGGAGGTTTTCACTCAAAATCTTACGATACATGGCCCCATTCATTCTTTCCTTTACACGGATCAGTCGTCCTGGTCCCCTTGCAGAAAAACAGCCCCAAAGCATGATGTTTCCACCCCCATGCTTTACAGTAGGTATGGTGTTCTTTGGATCCAACTCAGCATTCTTTCCCCTCCAAACACGACAAGTTGAGTTTCTACCAAAAAGTTCTATTTTGGTTTCATCTGACCATATGATGTTCTCCCAATCCTCTTCTGGATCATCCAAATGCTCTCTAGCAAACCGCAGACGGGCCTGGACGTGTCCTGGCTTCAGCAGGGGGACACGTCTGGCACTGCAGGATTTGAGTCCCTGGCGGCGTAGTGTGTTACTGATGGTAGCCTTTGTTACTTTGGTCCCAGCTCTCTGCAGGTCATTCACTAGGTCCCTCCGTGTGGTTCTGGGATTTTTGCTCACCGTTCTTGTGATCATTTTGACCCCACGGGGTGAGATCTTGCGTGGAGCCCCAGATCGAGGGAGATTATCAGTGGTCTTGTATGTCTTCCATTTTCTAATAATTGCTCCCACAGTTGATTTCTTCACACCAAGCTGCTTACCTATTGCAGATTCAGTCTTCCCAGCCTGGTGAAGGTCTACAATTTTGTTTCTGGTGTCCTTTGACAGCTCTTTGGTCTTGGCCATAGTGGAGTTTGGAGCGTGACTGTTTGAGGTTGTGGACAGGTGTCTTTTATACTGATAACGAGTTCACACAGGTGCCATTAATACAGGTGACGAGTGGAGGACCGAGGAGCCTCTTAAAGAAGTTACAGGTCTGTGAAAGCCAGAAATCTTACTTGTTTGTAGGTGACCAAATACTTATTTTCCACCATAATTTGCAAATAAATTCTTTAAAAATCAGACAATGTGATTTTCTGGATTTTTTTTCCTCATTTTGTCTCTCATAGTTGAGGTATACCTATGATGAAAATTACAGGCCTCTCTGATCTTTTTAAGTGGGAGAACTTACACAATTGGTGGCTGACTAAATACTTTTTTGCCCCACTGCACATTCACACCTAAAACAGATTTTTTAAATCTGCTTTTAACTCTAGTTCAGTAGAAGATCACACGTTTCTACTTTGCTGGGTTTGATCTGTTTTTATCTATTTATTTGTTTTATTTATTTTGTAGTTTTAACTGTTTTGGTGTGATTGAGGCAAATATTTTGTTGAGTTTTATTTAACTTTGTAAAGCACTTTCTACAGCTGGTTTTGGTGAAACGTGCTCCTGAAATAAGGTTGAGTGGAGAATTTTAGAAAGTAAGAAATCAGAGTTTTTTTAGTTCATGGTTCATTTGGGTCTGTCACCATTTATTCAGTCTCTAAAATTATTTGGTAAATGTAAGTTTTGAGAATTAAGTTATCCCCAAAATAGCGATCAAAGTGTGTATATTTTCAGGGGTGTTGAGATAAAGTCTAAAATCCAATCTGGCATTCAAATAACAGTCTGTAGTCTTGACTCACTGAAGGCCTCAGGTTTCTAACTCCAGATGGGCTGGTTAACTCAACTCAACACAAATAGGGGTCCAGCAACTCAGTAAGGACACGACATTCATTACTGAAGTGGCTGTTTGCAAAAGAAAGAATCGGGGGTAAAGGGGTGTGGGGGGGAGGGGGTTAGCTGAGATTGTTATTAAATTCTCTCTTCCTGAGGTCAGTGACAGAGAGGCTTTTAGTGGCTGCTGGAACCACTCTCCTCCAACACCCAGGCTAATTGGTTAATGACATCTGATGTCATAACATGCTCCACTCTCTTAGTGCCAACATCATTCTTCATCTGTTATTATGCTGCTTTATGGTCTCTGTTCCTTAAATTCACCCATTCCTCCCTTTTCATGCTGCCTTTTCTCACAGCCTGAAGAAGGAGGTTGTGAACATGTCAGAATGTGTTTTATTTTTATTAAACATAAAACATTTCAAACTACATAATTAAAGAGGCCCTTCCATTAAAAACGGTTTTTCTGAGGTTTCTGTTGAATATTTTAGTTCCACAGGTGTTCTTACCTTCATACTGGGTGTGAACAGGTCAACAACTTCTCTTTCAGTTTTTATCTCTCAAACTACGCAGGTGGTGATAAAACCCGTGTTCTCCTGAGATCGAACGGCCTGTATTTGTTTCATCACAACTCCTTTGTTTGTTAGTATTCATCAGCTCGCCTAGCATGCTGCTGGCTAAAAGCTGTTAGCATAAGACCTAACAAACAGGAAGACACGACGTCTGCTGTTGCCATGCACAGCGGGGCAGGAAACAGTATACCATGCTCTCATAGGCTAGTTTGTTAGCCAATCAGAGTCCAGCAAATTCGAATATTGAATATTAATGAGTTACAGCCCGAAGCCTGACGAAACCAGATGAATCTTCACACAGACAGATTGAAAGGTCTGTTAATTAGTTCCCTGACGTTTTTTAGATATAAAATGTTTCATATTACAGGTTAATACTGAAGAAATAACCACAAAGTCCTGAAATTTGTGTGAAATGGCCTCTTTAAATTGTAGATGGGACAGTGAAATGTATTTCTGGACATTCACTCAAAGTCTCAATCTTTACTTCTAACAAACATCACGAGGTGAAGCACTGGAACAACAAGTGTTTGTGACAAAACAGCATAAAAAAACTGAGTAATATTCACACACTTCTGTTAAATCCATCACAATACTTATAACTTTAGAAACAACAGCTTCAGCCATGATCGGACAAAAAGTTAAAACCAGGACGTATCAGTGGGAGAATCAGAGCTCCTTGACTGCTACAAGTTAAAATCCTGTTAAATTAAATACATGATAGTTTAAACATAATAACAATCAAAAAGTCTTTTCTTCAGCAGCTCTAAACCTGCTGCCTGCACAGGTCAGACATGCTGAATCTGCTGAGAGTCTGTAAATGAATAAAACGGCTGTATAAGATCATCTTAATCTAACAAATGTTAAAACCATCCAAACCTTGGTTTGCACTGAAATGTGTCTCACTCCAGTTTTAAACTAACTCCAATGTGGTTCTACTGAAACATGAAGGAAGCCAGGAATGTAACAGCTACAGTACTTAACAGTCTGTTCTTCATTGTTCTTTGAAATGTTGGAACGAGGCTTATCAAACTGATTTTAATCAGAAAATGTTTTCATCTAGCATAAGTACTGCTGGTCATGTTCCCCTTTCCACATTTCACTTTTTTTTTCTTGTCACGAACTCTATTTAAAAGTTACTATTATATACAGCCAATTTAGATTTAACAAACATTGTGTTATTGCTTGAAAAATTGTATCAAATAAGCAAAGTTATGTCACAAAAATATTTGAATTAAAAACGAATCAGTGAATAAACGCCTTGTTATTTGCGGAACTTGATTACACAGAACCATCATTCAGGTTAATCTTCTTGACATATTTCCTCTGAATTTAGAATAAAATAGATCTGAATTACAATTTTAAACTTTCTCTGAACACAAAGTGTTGAGGAGTTTTAATAATGTGGAGCACACATTATAAAATCTTGGCAGAGCTGAACTTTCTAAAGTCTTTGTTCAGTTTTGTGTTACTGTACTTCACTCTTTATATTTTGCTCTTTAGCATAAAAGGTACCAGAGTGAATGTAATTAGGACTACGGTTGTCTGGGTAACACACTCATTTTTAACTTGTTTTTATACAGATGTTCTGATATGTCTACAAACAGTGTACAACATTAACATCGCATTACTAAAATGACCTGCGTTTATTCAAATGTTAACTATTTACATCAGTATTATTCACTCTGACAGTTAGAAAAAAGTGTGAATTAAATTTTCTCTAAACTTCATTAAAACTGTCTTCTAATAAAAATTACACTGTTTAAAACAACAATTCAAACTTTTTAAAGAAGAGATCTATTTTACATTTAATTGTGATGAAAGATACAACTTGAGTGCTGACAAATAATTGTCAGATTTTGCAGGAATTAATAGATAATGGACTTTTAAAATGGTAAATTGTAGGTGACTTGTAGAGAAAATCCTCCCATGATCCCGTACGTTAGCAGACCACCATGTCTGCCCGCCTGCTGTCTCCATGTCTGGCTGCTTTCAGTTACCTAAGAACCCCAGACCAAAAATAACAACACTCTGTCCGACCTCTCATTGCTGCTTTCTCACATTGCCTATAAACTTCACAGCTCTCCATTCTGCCTGCTATCATACACAAATGCACCGTCCAGGCCAATCTGAAAGTATTTAAGTGGGCGTCCGCCTCTCATTTGCTCATCATTTTTGCAATTAACTCACAAGCCACTGAATAGGCCCCCTCTTCAGATTTACTTGTGCAAGTGAACGCCTCGTCAGTCAAAAGTTCAGTGAACCTTGTTGAAAATATTGATTCAAGACTCCTGTTGTTGGCTGCCTCCCCCTCCCCAAATGCCCAATTCCTAACCCTGCTTTGCACCCCAGGGGGACAACAGCAGTGACCCATATGTGGCATGAAGCATCAGGGATACATCGTACACCCCCCAGCACACAAACACACCCTCCCCTCAAAAAGCTCAGTTGATTCTACATGTTTTCCTCCTGTAGAGTTGTTTTACAGTCACACACACAGACAGAGAAGAGACTAATGGGCTTAGAGCAGCAGAGCTTGGTGTGTAATAATCTTGTCATGATACTGTCCTAATCCTCCCCTAATCCACTACTTCACTGGAAAAATTAAACTGGGATTACTCTTCTCTCTGTCTCCATTACACAAGCATCTTCTCTTCCAACCTGTGTGTGTGTGAGTGTGCTATGAGGTATTACAGCATTCCCAGGAATGTCAGCTATCGTCATGCTCACAGCTTTTTTTCCTGCTGATCCCGAGGCTCTGGATTTTCTGCTGCTTTGTGTGTGTCCTAGAACTTCTGTTCTGCAGAAAAAAATCCAAACCTTCCACAATGTAATTCCCCAAATGTAAAGGTACATTTTAACGTAAATGTCTGATGCAAGTTTAAGTTAGATGATCATGGCTATATGTAGTGCCCTGCGGATCAACAGAGATCAATGTAATGTCCTCAGAAGTGATGGAAACGTGAGCCACAAGCATGTTTGAGGCTTAGCTTGTGTTCAGCTGTGCATTTGTATACAAATACTTTGATTCAGGGAACGTATTTCGGTCACAGCGAAGGAGCAAATGTTTCTTTCTGTTGTGATACAAAAAAGGGCAATAATGCAGCGACTCACTAAAGCACACACAAACACATCTAAATGGAGCAGATGGCTAGTGTGTGTGTCTGTTTGCGCTCAAATGATCATTTATATGCACTGAAAATTAACATACTAACAAGCTGCCCCTGCACATGTGTGTGTCAATCCATGATTACAAGTGTTGTCATGGGACAGAAGGGAAAACCCCTGTGTGTGTGTGTGAACTTGTTTGTCTTTCAAAGAGAAAATGCCGCTTAAAAGCAAAAGACAAAAACAGGATTGACAGAGAAGACAAGGGGACAAGAGACACAAAACATGAGGATAAAGTCACGAAATATTATAAAAGGGATGTTTGGTTTGATTCCAGGAGACAGATGGAGGACAGCAAGGTGGTGACAAGGAGCACGAAGACACACAAAGACAAAGAAACAGCAAAGTTACTTAAAAAAGAAGCAGGAAAGTGATGGTGAGAGTCGGTGAGGAGGAACAGCTAAAAGGGGAAAAGGGGCCTGCGCAGTGATGAAGATGGAAAGAAAGACCTGAGAGAAGTTTAGTGTTGCGCTCCGGCAGCATAAAAAGGCTGCTGTGACTTTTTATCTCCTAACAGCAGAGATGGTCTTAAAAGACACCAAAATGAACAAAGCTTTGAGTGTGTTTGTGTACATGTGTGGGCTTGCCCTCAAGCTTTTGGTCACTAATGGACAGAAAAAGTCTTTGTTCCTGTGTAACATGGTTTTTCAGTAATGGTGCAGACACCCAAGAAAAAAACATACATGTTATTCACCATTTGTGAATGACTGTCCTGCCTGTAACGCTATACTATGTGACTTTTCCAGCTCACGTTTGTGTGTGTTCACTGGTGTGTGTGTGTGTGTTTGCACAAGGTTGCTCTTTGTATATCTCCTTCTGGTGGAAGATTACAATTGCCCCCCTCCACCCCCACCCCTCTGAGTCGGATTCTTGCAGGTCATTGGCTAACTGTTGCCTCGGGAGACAACTCAGCTGTCCATGATTGGAAAAAAAGATCCTAACAGATTCTGACAGCTCGTTAGTGCAATCTGATTGGTCAATTAGTAACATCACTTACTCTGAACTCACAGGAGAGGAAACAAGAGGAAGAAGGAGTGTGTTGTGATGTTATTTCAGTTTTTGTCAAATATCTAAAAAAGGTTGTTTTTAAAGTCGCAGGTTTTTTCCTGTTTGTGGTGGTTCTGCAGGAAAAGAGGTTGGGAGAGATGTAGTGAAGACCACAGCAGAGGAGGTGATGGGTCAGAGGGGCGTGGGTCAGGATGTAGGAGTGCTGTGGGTACAGATCTGATCACGTCATAAATTATAAATGTGCTCCAAAGGAAATAATTCAATAAATGTCACATGTTACTGAGTCCAGGAATCCAACTGTATGTTTTCATTTTATTAATCCTGCTATTTATTAAGAACAGCTAATTGAGCAATTATTAACAAGGTCCCGTAATTAAAGTTCCTTTTTCTCCATCCATTTTCTATACTTGTTCCTGTTTATTAAATTATCTTTCGCATTTTAATTCAACTGTTGTGAAACTAAAGGCCAATCTGGAGGAGGGGCAACATGATTTGAATCTTCAGATAAGTGATCGACAAAATGAAAAGTTTATCTGACTAACGGAGACATTTTGGATGAGAAAATCAAACATAAATAGAATAAAAATACCATATCTAATTTGCTTTTTTCTCCATCTTGTCTCACAAATCTCTCTGGCAGTCAGGAGGGAATGACCACTGCTGTGTTCATGTCTTACAGTGCTGCTAATAATAAAGTTGTGTTTATCTGAAGGCCAGAATGAACGACTTAATGAACTTGTTTAACTTTTGAGGCGGCTGTGTGTGACTGTGTCTACACACTGATTAATAAAGTTATGTTATCAGGACAGCAGGATGCCCACTCGGCCTGCTGCTTCTAGAGACATCTCATGCTGTGTGTGAGTTAATAAACTCGTGTGTTCTTTGAATGGATGTAATACAGTTGCCAGGGCTGAGTGATTATAACATTATAATATTGTCAGTGCAGTAGGCTTGAACCAAATGACTCTCAGTGTAATGAACAAAGCCAGAGCAAACAAACAGTTTTGCGTGAACTTTCTGATTTGTGTGTTAGATCTTAACATGAAGGATAAGTGCAACCAGGAAGGTGTTAACAGAAGCAACACGCGCTCCTGCAGACACACACAAACAGGAACCAGGATGTTTGGTATGTGGCTTCTGTGTCAGGTGAAGCTGAGAAGATTTGACACCTCGTCAGAAAGTCTAGGAAAGCAGGCAGGACATCTCACTATGTGACACCGGGCTTTTTTTAGAGACTGGGGAAGCGGATCCAACTGGACCTCCTCTGCTCCACAGGGCCCCTACATCAGTGTGTTAGTGTTTGCATGTAAATTCCTGTGGGCATGTGAATCATAGATCTTCTTTTGGTCCAGTAGTTTGACTGAAATCAAGACGTGGAAACAACCAAATTTGTTTTTCTTAAAAGAATCAAATTGAGGTTTTACTCGTATAGCTCGAAATTACACAGACTGTTATATTTGAACTTTAAACTCTTGACATCTTCTGACATATTAACAGCACATGTATATGTGTATATTACATTTCATGGACAGACACAATTTGCATGCAGCCAAAGTGTATTTTTTTGGGTGGAAAAACGGCCCTGAAATAATTTGAGTTCTTCTAATGAGTCATTTTTTTGAGTGTATAAAATCCAACTGCCCTTAAATAAAGACGTTTCAGGGACAAGCAGTTTTTATGAGATGTGAATGTGTCTCTCCTCAGCTGCTCAGTGCTTTTTGCCCTAACCAGTCATGAATTGTTTGGACACGTTTTAATAAGTTGTGTTTTATTTTTCCAAGTATAATAATACAAAAGAAATAAGAATTTGAAAGTCCTGAAGGGGTTTGTTGTTTTAGAGACAGACTGAGTCATGTTTGAAATCGGAGCGAGTTCTCAGTATGTAAATTCAGTGTCTAATACTGCTGTTCTGTCAGGTTTTTATTGTATTTCAGATGGAAGACTTCCTTTAGACATTGCTTGTGATGAGGATTTTTATGACTATCGAGTAAAATAACATGAAAGAGGCGTTGCAGTGAACTATACTGCAGTTCTAGAGATTGTTATTGTTTTTTTTTTACTTTTTTCACACACAATTTATTCTTCTTCACTTTTTAGTTAGGCTCCAAAGACACTTCTTATAAATAAGGAAAATAAAATAGTTTACCTTACAACACTTTTTAAAGTTTTGTCTGTCCTCCATGTATCTAAAAACATTTATCTGTGTTAATAGTTAAGAAAAATGAGATTAGCTTTAAATCAAGTCTCATCTTTTCATCTGCAGTACTCAGAAGCTCTAATATAAACGCCTGTGAAAATGTACTCGTCCCCTTTCAGATTTCTTTTGTTTTTGTGTTTTTTATCCTACAGAATTGTTTCAGATCAGCAAACCCATAAAATTAATCTCATAATTGATGGAACTATGAATTCAGGTTATGCCGGAGATCGATATTACACAGAACTTCAGCAAATCCACCTCTGTATGGCCCCTGAAAAGTCAGAAATAAAGAAGGGTCCAATTAATCTGTGTAATTAAATCTGATTGAAATGTTGTGGCATGATCTGTAACAGGGTGACCATGCTGTAAAATCCTCCACTTTAGCTGAGTAAAATAATTCTCAATTTTCCACAACCTGTTGCCACCAAAAGTGGAACAACCAATTAGGTTTCAGAAACAATGACTTTTTTAAACAACACCAGGTTGATTTGGCTATTTTTTCCCCTAAATAAACTAAATCATCATCTAAAAATAACTTTTATACATAGTCATGTTATCTTTATGAAAATGTGTCTGCTGATCTAAAACATTTATGTGTGACGAAACATCAAAAACAAGAAATCTGTATATGCATCTGAAGCTGAATTTTACATGTGCCCTCATTTCGCCTGTACATGATAAATGGATTTCTGAAAATAAAAATTTCACAGAGGCACAACAGGTTGTTGATGTGAGCTTGTATATGTGGCCTCCATTGCTCTCTGTGCTCAGCGTGAGCTTATGAATGAAAGTGAATAGTGCACAACAGGGAGACCAACCCATCTATAGAAGATGAATGTGCTGATATGACATTGATACATTGAGATGTTTACAGTAGATCGAGGGAGGAAGAGAGATTTGACCTCAATAGTATTAAAAGAAAGAAAGGGATAAAAAGAGAGACTCGGCCTGTGGGATTTTTTTTTCTAAACCCTGTTTAACACAAAAATACTGCGTTTATAAACATAAAAGAGGACAGTTCATCCATCTGAGCTTCTGTATGCGCTGTATGATACCACCAAAGGGATTGTCATGTGAACTGACATGACTGGCTCATGTTCACTGCTTGTTCAAACAGCCAACATTCACCCAAACACACACAGAAAAGTGCATGTGCACATTAAGTCTGCTCGTCCCATCCCATTACTGCAAACAATCCCTACAATGTGAATTGCAGCACGTCGTTGTGACTCAATGCAGAACAAAGCTTCGTCTTTTCACGCAGAACACACACATAAATAAAAGGCGGGAAACAAAAGTAAAGCAGAGACTACAGAGTAATGAAGTCTTTTTTTTTAGCAGCATTATGCTTTCACTGACCCCTTCTAAACTGTGTGAGCTGTACCAGAAACCTGTAGAATTGTTTTTTACTGCAGCACATCACTTTGAGCAGTTTTTATCTTGATTTGTTGCAACTTTGTGGGAAAGTTGACCGTGAGTAGAAAAGGCCCCTATTGCCTGCTCCTGAGTGTGAGTGTGTATGTGTGTGAGCTGATGGATGAACTTGCAGTCTGGTAAGCAGGGACATTCCCCTCTCTGTTCTCTCACTGTGCCATGGAAACCAGACAGGAGGGCTATGGTGGCCCACAGGAGCCAAATGAGGCGGTAATAATGCAGTGCTTAACCCCACATTGAAAAATGACTTTATTCTCTCATCAATAGAGCAGTTCCTAACGCCCCCGCCACACTTATGCATGCATGTACACAGGCACACACGCACAAACATGTACACACACTGGCACATAAGTAATTGAAATGCGCTGTGGGAGTTTCCCTGTGGTTGAGGTATGATACAGTAACTATTATCCATTTCAGACACACTCAGAGGCTCAGCCTCTTTTTGCTGTATGCAGATTGCTGCAGTGCCGAGAAGTCAGCTTGTTCTTTGGCTTAAAGATTCCTGCGTTCAGGATTGTTTCACTGTCATTTTGACAGTTTATGTCTTCATTTTTAATAAATATTTGAAACCTTGTGATTTATTTTTATTTATCCCAGCTATCATATCTCCTTTGTATTATAATAATCATTATTAAACTGAACTGCGTTTGGAATTAAAGGTAACTTTAAAGCACTAGAAGTCATGCTTCTAATATCATCCATAAAGTCTCACTAATAAACCACTTTATTTCATTAAAAGAACATCTGGAACTCAGGAAGAGAAACAGGAATTTGTGGCGAACATCTAGAGATGTTACGGAAAAATAGCTATTTTACAATATTCTGTCAAACCTTTGACTAGATAGATTATTCAGTGAGTTTTATTTTGGAAATCATTTGATGAGGTAATGATGTTTTCTCTTTTGGACATCAGTTTGAATGAAAGTAAGATGTTTGCTCCTCAACATTAGGGAATAATAATGAATATTGTGGAGGAGATTCAGGTTACCTCATGCTCATTTGTACAAACATGACACAGTGAGAAATGATTAAAGTATCTTCTTCTTGGTTTCCTCATCAACAAGTACTCAGATTAGATTCTCATAAATCTCTTCAGATTTTGTTTCAATTAATTGTACCCTAAAATTTTTTCTATTTGACTAACATATGTGTTTACTAAGTGGATCATAGACTGGGGCTTCTACAATAAATATTCATTTATGCACGAAACAGAAAAAAAAAAAAAATGTTAGTGCAAACTTTTTTGTTTGCAACCAAATTGACCATCAAGGTTTTCATTACAGTACATTTGCATGTCCAACCAGGTTTCAAAATGCCTTCAAGCCTTTTATACGTCATTGTTTTCAGTGTTGAAACTGGTACTTAAAGGGACTTAAGGCAAGATTTGTGAAAAACTACACATGCATTTCCAGTTTATTCAATGCTAATGGGTCATGAAGCATTAAAAACCCAAAATAACGAGGCCATCCGCATATATGTCTGTTGCCTTGGACACGCTGTGTGCCACATAATGCGCTGCAGTTCGACGTCTGAATTTCCCGCGCAGTTGTAGGGATGTGACGTAAATTGACGCTGCATGCGCGTTGCCAACAGCTCTTGAACAGGAAGTACATGGCCGCCGTGGACTTGGATTCAAACACTGAAGGTATACTTATAGATGTTTCTGCAGCCAGCAAACGACCTGCATCCACTCTCACCCCCCAAAAAAGTGGCACCACGAAGAAAAAAAAGACTTTATCAGCGGCATCTCGTGAGTCTAAAAAAAAATATGACAGAAGCCGGGCAGGCACCCGCATAAATATTGGATATGCTTTCGGTTCATGGAGGGAACTTCAGCTGCATTTGGGAGTGAAAACGGATGCTGACATGGCTCATTTCCTTGTGACCAGGTGAGAAAACATTATAGGTCGTGTTTAGAGCCTGATACAGTATGAAAATGATGAGATCAAATCAAATAACAGAGTGGAGAGACCTGACGTGAAGTATGTTAGCCTCCCCGGTGCAGTGCTGTGAAGACGAACAGTCTGTAAAGTGTCTGTGCGCGCTCCCGTGCCGGCTTGGCTGGTGGCTGCAGTTAGCCACAGCGCCTGTCGCGGCAGCACTGGGTCAGATTTTGTAAAGCTGCCTTAAGTCCCTTTAAAAATATCATAAAATGTAACGACTGTTTTGTGTCCAAGTCATCAAAGAACAGACACATAACCTCTACACCTCAACGCTGTGTGATGTAAATCTTCTTGATCTGGCAAAAGACACACATATAAATCCAGACAATAATTTAAAAAATTTTGAGGTTCTGTTTCAAGAAATTCAATTCCACCTTCCTTCATTTCTGACAGAACAGTTTTCTTGCATGACACCAACACATACTCCAAAGCAATGGTGCAATATCACTAAGACAATCAAAGCAGATCTATGGTAACAAAAATCCTACCTCTTAAATATAGATGTTGCATATTTATCTATGCATATCTGTTTAAAGAGACTGATGCCACCACATCAATGTGTGTGACAGATGCCTGAAAGGCTCTTTAGATTGCTCTCTTTTATGTGTCCAGAGGCTCTGCGTTAGTGCCCCTATTGTATCCCTTTCTTCCATTAGCCTTTATGAGTGTGTGTGTGTGGAAAAAAAGGCAGAGAGAAAAAAAAAGACTTAAGATGAACTGTAATGTCATAAGTTGAACCCTGAGGGAAGCTAAAAGCTTTTAGAGAAAGAGCAAAAGACACTGATGACAGAACGCCAGCCAGGCGTAACAGACAGACAGACAGACAGACAAGGAAATGAAGTGAAGAGAAGAAGAGTTGGGGTTAAAAGAGAGACTGATGAGACTCAAACAAATAAAAAGAAGAAAGCAGGTTTATATGGAGTCAAGACTGAATGATAAACTCAGCAATCAGGGATTTCCCTTTTTGATTGCTGTGTGTTTGTGTGTATGTGTGTGTAATTACTTATGTCTCCTAGTTACCACTTAGAATCTCCAGATTCACCTTGGAAGAACAGGGTGTGAGTCTTTTCATCTTAAAAGACAAAAAAAAAAAAGTTTAAAACGTTTGTCGAGCAGTAGGTTGTTTTGTCCCTTTGTGTGTTTGTGCACGTTTCCCCAGGTGCAGCCTCTTTCCGCCGTCTGCTCTTTAAAGACCGGAGCTGAAAGGACACTGAATGATAAACTTATAAATGGTTGTTTACACCAGAGAGAGTGAAAGTAAAAGACGGCGAGTGTCATACAGAATAAAGAAAAGAACTGAGAGATGTTTATAACTGATGAGCTGAATTAAAAGTATGAAATGATTTAAGAGGAAGGAAGCGTGTTGATGGAATAAAGTCATTACTGCAGGTGAGAAATCTTTGCCTCACTTCCACACCAGAGAATTGTTTTTATTAACTGCGCCGTCTTTTCTCCATTATCTTCAAAAAGAGTAATAATGGAGAGGAATGACAAAAACAGACACATTGAAGTAGGAAGTTTTTTTTATGGGGAAGGATGAGCATGAATATGTGTGAGAGGGAAGCCAACAAAGGAGGTGAAGTAAAAGACACAAGTTAAAGGCTGATGCATGGTCTTGTTAACCTGCATGGTCGGAGACAAAAACTCTGTGGGACCTCTGCACTCCTGAGACCGTCTCAAGTGTTGACTGTCCTTATTTTAAGTGCTTTCTTTCTGTTCAGGCAGCCTGCTCCAGCGCCTTCTCTATGGCCTTCCTAAAAGCTCTGCGGTGTAAAGAAAACTATTTCACAACGCAGATGTCTCCAGTTCACTGGAATCACTGGAACAATGCATATGAATAATGTGGTTAAAGTTGCACAAATTTCCTCAAGAGTGCTCCCTGTGGAATTCAAGTACTATTCTTACAAACGTTGGTTAAAGTGGTCACTTTGTCATTTTAAAACATTGTTCTGGACTTCCTGCAAAATACCAGTAACTCAAAGTATTTAAACAGTATGTATTATGTTTTCTCTACATGCTTTTTTCTATCAGCAACTGTTTCTGGTCAAGATTGTTTGATGAAATTTTATAAACTGAGTTGTTTTACTGAGTTGTGAACCTCATAACCTTGAACTCCATATGTTGTTTGCAACAGTGAAACACTAAATGCATTACTTAATGCTAACACAACTGCAGAAAAGTGACTGAGGTTTATATATTTAACAGTTTCCAAGCAACCATCAAGTTAAATGCCAATTCTCATTTCTTTTGTCAATGATTTTGAGTAATTATTATTTCATGGTTGTCTATTTTCAGCATTATGCAGAGATAAAAATGGTTCTACAGTTAATTAATATTTGTTAACCCTTTTGAACAGATTACATTTTAAACATATTTAAACTATTGTTGAAAACTTAGGTACACACCATCATTTAAGACCACCATCATAAACTGCATGGGGTCAAGCTATAAAAGGTCAAACTAAGCACACACTTTGAAGTCTCAGCTAAGTTCACGTTTATCCCAATTTTTCAAGAAAGTATTTTCAGTAAGCACGTTTTTATATGATGTAGCACATCCCAAAAAGCAAAATACAAAAGTGTCTCTGTAAATAAGTGACAGTAAGATTAAAATTTTACGTATTTATTCAAGGTATGTGTACTATAATGTTTGATTGCAACTGACATTGATTATATTTCATCATTAAGGTGACATTTAGGGCAGTTTTATTGCTCATTTAAGTTAAAGTTAACACTGCTCTTTACATTACTTTACCTGATTTAAAATTAAGATTACTGCAACAAATTGCCTGTTTAAAGCCAAATGACATTTAAATAAGCAACCATGAGCAGCTGAAGTAATTGAAGATGAAATCCCCACTACGTCACAAGACACACAAAGGAGCCAAGAGTCCATAACTTGATGAAGTAGCATAAAGAGCTGCACAATGAGCTAGTAAGGAAAGTTGCAAATCACTTTGGCATGCACTATGAAAAGTAGAAGGCTATTGTTAAGGTGGACAAACAAGCTATGCATTAACCGATCACAGGATCTGCTGCATGAACATGTCACAGAGGTAAAAGATAAAGATTCATTAAAAAATCTGAACACTGTTTATGATGACTAGAGGCATTTTCACTTTCCAGACCATGACAAGTCAACTAATAGACACCTGTGAAGCTTTGACAATGACAATCATTATGGTTGTTAAAGCCCAAAACCAGAGAGGTTGAAAGCCATGGAGATAAAGAACAATGTGGGAAAGTCTGTGTTTAGTCAGCAGCCCTAGACAAGTCAAGTATCAAATCTCACTACACCAAATCTTTGGCTCTTTCAGGCTATGCCAGAGCTCCATCCAGACACTCAAGCCATTTCTCTTTCAAAAGACATGCTGAAGTTGCAGCTACCGAGGATACTTTGAAAGTTTTGCTTGAAGAAGACCGCATAAGGGAAATCCAAAGACAAGAAACAACAATTGCAGATCATAAAAGGGAGCTGGAAGCTAAGCACAGAGAACTAGAATGACTTGGGAAAGTGTAGAGGGTAAAGGCTGCTAAAGCAAGACAGCAAGTATATGAGGAGAGTGTGTGTTCAAATTAAGAAATCTGGGTTAAATGGTAAATGTCCTGTATTTGTATAGCGCTTTTCTAGTCATTCAGCCCACTCAAAGCACTTTCACACTACAAGGTTTTGCATTCACCCATTTACACAACCCGATATGTAAACCGGGGGAGAGGGTAGGGGCTAACACTCACACAACCCGATACGCAGATCGGGGGGCAACATGGGGTTCAGTGTCTTGCCCAACGACACTTCAACATGTGGCGGTGGAAGCAGGGATCGATCCACCAACCTTCAAATTGGAGGACGACCGCTCTAACCACTGAGCCACAGCCGCCCCGGTTACTTCACCAAGAAGAAAAGCAAAAGTGTAGTAAAGTACAAACCCAAAGACTTTCACCACAAGTCAAGCCTTCCACCTCAAACATCTTCATAAGTAAACACAGCAGATCTTGTCAAAGCCTTTGTTCAGTCCGTCAGTGTAAGTCATCTTCCTGTAGCAGAGCCAGCAGTATTCACCTGCTCAGATACAATGATTGAAAGTTTTCTTTCAGACTCTAATTGAGAGGAAAAACATACCAGCCAAAGATAAGACATACTATCTGTATGTGACTGGGCCTGCCCATGGAGAGCTACTTTCTGCTCTACACAGAGTTAGCCTATAATGATGGATGGACAGAATTTGAAGAGAGGTATGGCAATCTATTCCTCATAGCAAAGACATTCAGAGACAAACTCAATGCATGGCCCAAAAAATACTCTAAGGCCAATTTCAAACTACAGGAGTTTGTTTAATTCCTTCACAGTTGTAAAGCAGCTATGTCCAAAAAAAATGCTTAAAGCACTCAAAGACTGCAACGAAAATAAAAAAAAAAACTTGTCAAAATTCCAGAATAACTCACTTCAACAGGAAAGATAAACAAGTGCATGACAAGAAGAAAGTCACAAATTTCTAAGCTTCAGTTATTGTGTTGATTTCTTCTCAAGCATAACCAAAATCGCCATTGTTGCAATTTTATCAGTGGGTCTACAGCCAAACAGCTAAAGTTTACCCAAGAGAAGAAGTTGTGTTTTGGCTGTCCGAAATCTGGCCATTGCTCTAAAGACTGTGAAAAGTAAGAAACGTGTGATATGTTACAAAAAAAGATATTTAACTTGTCTTAATAACAATCATAACAAAGAAAACAGAACAACAACAAACCAAATGACAGTGACAAGACAAACCAGAGGGACGGATTGTCCACCAGACAGCAATAACAATACACTAACACCATTGGGGGTAACTTCCAACAGAGTCAAGGCAAGGCAATGCTTGATATTTGAGACTAATATGAAAAAGTAAGTGATTTGGTGGAAGTGTAGCAGTCTATGAAGTGTTTTATATCCTTGTCAGTATTGTCCTAAGCTAACCAATAAATAATAAAAACATAGTAATCAAAGACAAAAGAGAAAAAGGAGGACAGACCTAAGACAGAGGAGTGGTGGTCATTAGCTCCCAGTGGCTCACAATGAGGCTACAGTGACTATTAGGAGAAAACTACCATATTTTTTAAATATACATTTTAAGAATATTGCCATATCAATTTTTGTATGAAAATAACCCAAAATTTCAGCTTTGTAAAATTTTAGGTCAAATTTGCTGTTGCACTTTCCTTTTTCTATCCAAAAAGAGTATTTAAAAGAGTTCCTGAGTTACAAAACTTTTCAGAATTAAAAGAAGCAATGCACATCCCAGCTCCGTGTGTATTCCTGTTAATTATTACAAAAACCTAAACCTCTGTTCTTGTTTGTATGCCTGACAAGTAATGCCAACACTGTTTCTGTTTAAGATTATGTCTGTTAAAAGATTGTCACTTATTAAAAGACAGACAATGCTGGGAGAAAAGAAAAGTGTATGGGAAGAGAGGAGGAGGAGGAGAAGAGGTAGATGATCGGACAGATGGGATGAAAGGAGGACATAATAAAGATGGTCCAATGGAAGGTTCAATGGAAAGTGAAAAAAAGATGGGTGTAAAGGAGAAAAAGAACTTCATGGGAAGACAGTAGAAAAACATACAACAGGACAGAAAACAAGAAGTGAAGAGAAACAAGGGAAAAGCTAAAGGAAAAAGTTAAAGTGACAAAAACTGGACAGAATGGAGGACGTTGGTAAAAAAAAAAAAAAGGAGGGGAATTAAAGGAGGACTGCAGAAAAGCAGGATGAAAGGAAGGAGTAAGGAATGAGGAATGTTGGAGGGAAAAGAAAAAAGATGGAAGGAAAGAAAAGAGAAGGATCGTTGTGAAAAAGGGTCAGTGTAAGAAAAGATGAGGGAAGATGAAAAAGTGTTAAAACAGAAAAGAAAGAGGATTTATGTGGGAAAGAAAAAAATTAAGTGTGTGTGTGTGTGGGTGTGTGTAAACTGGGGGGAGAGGTCCATGTCTGTCTTCAGTAGGATTAAGCTTCACCCTTATAACAGCCTCATTACATCAGTCTTCTTCTTCCATTACAAACACTCAAACTGAATGTGGTTACTGGTGCACACTTGTATTCTCACTCACTCACTCACACACACACACACACACACACACACACACACACACGCTCATATACACATACTTATGTGTTTAAAAACAGCAGCCATGTCAGTCAGCCTTCAAGAGGTCAGGGCCAGAGTTTAGTATTCTGAAATGTTAATCAGTCTATGTGTATGCATGTGTGTGTGTGTGTGTGTGTGTGTGTGTGTGTGTGTGTGTGTGTGTGTGTGTGTGTGTGTGTGTGTGTGTGTGTGGGTTTGTATTTCTGACCTCCTGGGGACCCGTTTCCTGACTTTTACTATCTTTCTGGGGACCGAGGGTTCTTGTGGGGACCGAAGCCTGGTCCCCATGGGGGGGACTCCCCTTTTTAGGGTTAGGGGTTAGGTTTATAGGTATGGTGTGAATAGAGTTTTAGTTAGTCTTAGGGTTAGTTATAGATCAGTAATGGTTAAGGTTAGTAAAAGGGTTTGGGTTAGGTATAAATCTAGTTACTAAAATCAATGGAAGTCAATGGACGGTCCCCATAAGGATACCAAAACACAGTTGTGTGTGTGTGTGTGTGTGTGTCACAGCTGTTCCATGCATTACCAGTTAATATGACACCCATGTTGCACCTACAAATACACACACACACTCTGGTAATCTAATTTAGTTAACAGTAGAAGCCTTCAAAAGGGGAGCTGATGTGTTGCTTGTTTCTTACACAGCTCCCCCTACGTTCGCAAGAGTCAAATAAATTCTGTCCACAATAGTTCATCAAGTTTTCACTCATGTGTTTCCGCTGTATGTAGGACAGAACCTCTCATCATAGATGTTGCTGCCCGGCTGCTCGTATTTCAAACCTAACTGCTCATGTTGTGCTGTGGTCAGTAAACGGAACAGTGGCATCAGTCGCTTCTGAATTCACTCTGAGAGCTGAAGTGTCTCAACTTGTTCCGTGGAAATAGGATGTACTGATCTAAACTCAGTCTGAACGTATGCGATTAAACAACATGAGGTCAAGAAGTGTCTGGTGTGTCCAGACAGAGCTATAAATTTCATATCGTTTTAGCTCCGCCAAGAGGTAATGTTTTTGTCAGCGTCTGTTAGTTTGTCTGTCTATTAGCAAGCTAACTCAGAAAGTTCTGGACGGATTTTGATGAAAATTTCATGAAAGGTCAGAAATGGCCCAAAGAAGAAGTGAGTAAATTTTGGGGGTGATCTGGATCACCACCTGGATTCAGGAATGTTTTTAAGGATTCTTCATTATTGTGAGAGCTGTTATATCCGTATGTAACTCCATAATAAATGGTTCAGGTACTTCTTTAAAAAATACACAGTGAGTTCCCAAAAGGTACAAAATTCTAGACACTAGAAAAGACAAAAATATAGGAAACCTTCAGATTTTTAATCACACAGGAGAACAAATGATGATATAAACCTGCAACAAACTGTAAAAGATAGCCAAGACACTGTGGAATCAGAAGGTTATAACATAATTAATATACTTTCAGAACCTATGTAGCTACATTCATTAAAAAACACATTTACTGAGAAGTGATTTTCATGAATAACTACTGAACTAATAATAAATCCATATCAATCCAGTTGCTAAAGGCGTTTTCATTGTTAGTTAATCTGATAATGTCGATACAACAAAAGTGAGACTGTTTTTTTTTGTGTAAATTACAATAATGAAGGAAGTGAGCTGCTTGGTGGAGGTCTGAGTTCTCCGAGTGTTTTTCTTGTTTATGTAGAAGATAAAAGAAAGGGTATGAAATTTTAACAAGGGTTCCCTTGTTAGTCAGCATTTCACTGAAAACAGACTGATTTTTTTTAAAAAGGAGAAAAGCAGCAAGACAAACAAGGAATTATTCTGGCATGTTTTTGTTTTAATTAAAAAAACCTGCTGACAAAAATGCTGAAATGTCATTTGAAACAAATAAAATTTATTTTTTACAATCTACCTTAAATTCAGAGAAGTGCACTGATTTTTGTGTGCGTCATTAAGCAGCAGCTCCGCGGCAGCAGTAGCTCAGTGATGCACCACGTACTGGAGGGCCCCTGGTTTAAAGCCCCCAAAAATTGCTTTGTGAGACACTTCACCCACTTTTTTTGTCTGGTGGTGGTCAGAGGACCCGGTGGTGCTTGTGCAATGGCAACCTCACTTCAGTCAGTGTGCCCCAAATGTTCGAGTGTGTGCTTGAATGGGTGAAAATTGGTGAGTTGTCTGACTTTAAAAAAAAGGGGGTTAGACAATTGCAAGAACATTACCATATACAATAAACAAATAAAATACAGTCTTGGTGAAATCTATCAGTCATTTTCTGTACGATCTCGTTTCTGGTCATGGGGTTTGGTACCTAACACCTGCAGTCACTGGACCAGAGGCAGGTTACACTCTACACAGGTCACCAGTCAGTTACAGGGGCCACACACACAGTCACAGCTAAGGCCATGAGAGTCACTGATTAACTTAACATGCTTGTTTTTTTGTGGGACAAATCTGTAGAACACAGAGTGAACCCATTTATGGAAAACATGCAAACTCCATGCAAAACAGCATGAGGCTGTTGAAGTTGCAACTTTCTTACTGAAAAACAACAAAACTGTGAAGAAAATAAAAGGCTCCAAAACTTTCAGTGGACAAATCTTTACTGCTTTGTTCAGTTTGGTCCACTTCACTGTTTGAGATTCCCATCAGAGATGTATGTACACATACACTTAGCACACCAAAGATACAATAGTTATTAAGAGTTGTGTGGTATTAGATTTTATTTTGAAATATATAATTACGTAAAAAAAAATAATTCAATCATGCTCAAGAATATTGATTAAAATTTTCCAATTATGTTAAACCTCATGCATAAAGCAGTTTATAATAAAAGCTTTTGTGTACCACAGTAACTTTTTCCTTTAAAGTTTTGTTTTTCTGTTATTGTTTATTTACGTATTAATATTATTTTGGTTTTGAAAGGGAGATAACGTTAGTTTTCATTTTCTATGAAGCATTAAAACAACCTTTGTGCTTGGCCTGATTCACCCTTTTAGTTTGTAAATTACTTTTTCATTTGGACTTTTATTAACCAGCTGGATATTTTTATTTTAATTTAAACAAAGTAAAAAGAATTATTGTCTTTTATTACTCTTCTACATTGAAGAACAGCTGCTGTCAGCATTATAATGTCTATTAATAATATAACAAATCTTTCAGAAACATTATAGGACGTGCTGAAACTGGAAATGAAAATACCTTCAACTTTTAAGATCTATAATGTTACAAAAGATCCTTTTTACTTACGGTCACATTTTTAAACAAATAGGCACACTGTCAAACAGATGTAACACACAAAAAAAAAACCTTATAAACATCAGAAAACTGAAGTACACACATAAAGTACCTCCAAATTGTTACTAATTACTCATTTGAACTGAGTGTACTTACAGTTATTGCCATCAAGTAGCATTTGTCTTTGTTTCAACAGAAACTGTGAAAGGTTGGCAGAAAACGAGGCCATTGCTCAAATGAACCTTTTGTTTTGACTAAATAATTTACCAAATTTGTTTATGGGCTTTAATTTCTCAGTCTCTCCTAATAAAAATGCAACAATAAAGAGCAAATTTAAGTGTCACCATTTTGTTAAATTATTATAATCGTTATGCTTTAAAGCATGTTTGAGTACATGTGCACGTGTGTGTGCATGTGTGTGTGTGTGTGTGTGTTGTCTGGCTGCTGTCCAGGAGACTTAATTGCCAACACTGTTTGCTTTCATGGCCAGTCTTTCCAACTCACTGCTCAAAGGAATGCAGAAAACACACACACACGCACACACACACACACACACACACGCACACACACATACAGAAATACTACTCACTCCAACACATATGGTGCGGGCAAAATGTGGAACAAACATAAAACAGCCAACGACCATTCACAAAATAAAACAGACATTCTGGATTGAGCCTGAATTTGTTTTATATTAGGTGTCGGTCTGACCGAAACGCATGTTTTTCTTTTGGAAGCATTTATTCTGTTTTGTTTTTTTCATTCTTCTCAGTCAAATTTCAACTTTCTCCTTTTCTTGTTTTCCTTGGATCAATTACAGATATTGCATTTATTCTGACATAGATGATAAACATAAATTGTTTCCAGGCAAATTGTATTTGCCAGTAACTGTCACATTTTAGGGACGGGGTCAGAGTGTGTGTAAGTGTGTAAATGGATGTGTGTTTTGAGCAGACTTTGAACAGATGGTGCATGACAGCTGGTCCAGAGTGACAAGTGTGTGTGACCCAAGCCTCTACTGTGGTGAAAGAAAGAAAGACAACATTGACGGAGAGGAACTATTTGAAGAGGAATATCTCAGCCACGGCCAGTGATTGCCAGGAGCTGGGAAATAGAAAGATTGGAGGGAGGGGTGAGGTTGGTGGAGGAGGAAGGGGAGACATCTTGAATAGATTTGAATCAAAACAAAAAGGAGGAGGTGGACTGGTGATAAAAGAAAAGAAGAAACTTTTTGCCAGCTTGATCTTTTTTTTTTTATCTGAATTGCCATCTTTTCCACTCTCGCCCTCCATGTCTCTGGTCTAAAAGCATTGTGCAGGTGTGGGGTCAGAAACTATAAACCCCAGCAGTCCTGTCACCCTCACACTGAGGAATCCCTCATTTCCCTAAACAGCTACAAGCAGACGATTGACAAGAGGTTCATTTTCACACAGACTTTAAGTGAGAGGCCTCAGGGGAGGAAACACTTTCAGTATCTAACATACACAGAGTGCACAAAGATAGTGACACATACAGTGATAGTGCCTGGAGGGAGAAATGGATCTACTTCACCTCTGACTTTACCAAAGAAACTCCATCCTATAATTTCTAATTCAGCCTGTAAACTGTATCGATTCAATGTGTGTGCTAGAACTAAAACTGTAGCCTTAATAAGTTGTCTAAGTGTTTAATACCAATGCAAAAACATTGATTAATAGAAATCTTTGTCAGAATCTGATGGAAATAACGTTTTTAGACTAATTAGTACAAACTCCAGTGAGAAGTGGAAGTAAAGGTGAACCTTGATTAATGTTCGTTGGATTTCGGGTGTTTTCTTGGCCTTTAATTTGAAGTATTAAGGGGTTTTAATTAAAATATTCCCTACAAAACTAAATACCCTTTTAAGAAGCTGATATATGATCAGTAATTCATTGATCCCTTTCACATGTTTGTCTAATCGCATGGAATCTCAGTCCCCTTGATATCCAAATTATGAGATTAGCCATGATGCTAAAGCTAAAGCAGGACTTGACTTTAACGTAAAAACACAAGGCTTACTTAAAAAGAGTGATGGACAAATACATTTTCACAACAACTATGAACTTTTTCACATAAATAATATTTTACCTTGTTTTCTGACAAATGATTTAATCGAGCAGAAACAACAAGGAACATCAGCCGATTAATAATTAATGAAATGTTGAGAGTGTAAAGTTTTGACTCTGTAAGGTTATTTTGGGGGAAGCTAAATATTCATGTCACCGCACTGACACGCGATCAGTGACAGCTCCTACATGCTGATGTGCTGTATAATATATACAAGGTTCTCAAATATCATCTGTTTTTCCATCTCTCTCTGGTTCTGTATACATGGTGGGACTGCGTGTCACCCTGAGTAAACAGGTGGAGGGAAAGTCAAAACCACACACACTGCTGAATAAAGAGTGTGTATGTTGTGTGTGTGTGTGTGTGTTTCTGTCTTGTCACGGTTTTTAAACAGAGAATAATGACACCTGAGGGGAATCAAGCTCAACAAAGCAGAGCTTTCTTTGCATAGTCTGGCTTAACAAACCCTAAAACCCCACTAAGAAGTAATTTCAGGAACTATGACATGGTTTGGATGCTCAGTTAACTCTGGTTTTAATGCAACTTCATATACAAAGTTTCACTTGTCATTTGATGCTTTTTCCACTCAAAATGAACCAAACAAAGAAAGTTACATAAGAAAAAAGCCACAACAAAAACACACTTTTCCAGATATTTAATGTATAAAGAACAGCTGGATGTATTAATAGAAAGTAAATGGTGCAAAGATCCAGATGAGAACAACAAATAGGAAAGGAAAGAAAGTCCTTAGACTTTTAATTTTACTCTTGAAGGTTACATTTCTCAGACTTTATTCCTAAATGTGCAAATCACTTTACCAACCACTTTGACATAAATTGAATGTAAAATTAATACTTTAAAAAAATCTCTGCAAATCTGAACAATTTTTCTACATCATCAACTTGTCATGGTTCGTACCAGGTGGGGTTGTTGACGAGCTCTCAAAGTGACCCAAACTCCAGACACACACAATGCGAGGAGACAGCGCTCACGGTTAACAGTGTTTATTATATACAGTGCTCCAAGTACAATACACGTAAACAATGAATGTGCTGATGAAAACGCAGGACGGGCCTGGTGCGGGACAGGAACGGTCCTGGGGTTGTGAGAGAGAGAGGGGTTAGTGACAGTTGGAGAAACCAGCTGCGGCGTGCGGGGATTGTGCTCGCTCAACTCACGGTTGTGTGAATGACGTCCGGGTTTGAGGAGAGATCCTAGGATGCTGCCGCAGGGGTGGTGAGCCAAGCTGTCGGTAATCCGTGTGTGAGATCCGGGTCCGAGTGCTGAGTGCGCAGACGTGACTGCGACAGGGGTGACAGCAGAACGGTGACCGGTGAGGTGTGGACCAGAGGAAGCCAGAGACAGACAGGGAGCCAGAGGGAGAGAGCTGGTCGCGTAGCACCGCAACGGAGCTCTAGGAAGTTCCCGTGTTGAGCCAATCCTCACTATGAGCGATTCGATATCCACGCTGGAGGTTATGCTGTCAGGAGAGGAGCTCCAGTACAGCAGGCTGAACATAAGGGGAAAAGAAGGCAGGTTAATACTGCGAAACACTCTCTGATAAATACTGCTCACTAGCCACTCTGTACCACGTAAAGTTGCGGAACAAACTGGCGTCTGTCTCTTGTTCCTCCTCTGCTTAAGTACCCAGCTCTCCTGAGCTGGGTAACGATCCACACCTGAGATCAATGATCCTCTGCTGCCACGCCCTGCAAGACAGATTAATTCCACTCACCACCACCAGCAGCAGAGATCCTCACAGTACCCCCCCCCTTAACGGACGCCTCCTGGCGGCCGACCCCGCGACCCCACACCTGAAAAAAGCACAGAGTTAGAGAAAGCCCTACACTGAGCCGGGGTGGGGGACGGGGGCGAGGAGGGCCTGGCACGGATGGAGGAGGTGGAGGAGGTGGCATTAACAGAGGATGTGGAAGCAGCAGATCGTTCAAAGTCAGTGATGAGGGATGGGTCGAGTATGGCGGACCGGGGAATCCAAGACCGGTCCTCGAGGCCGTATCCCTCCCAGTCCACGAGATACTGACATCCACGACCCCGAGGACGGACTCCCACGATCCTACGCACTGTGAAGGCGGGGTGTCCATCTATGATGCGGGGCGGAGGGGGTGGCGTGTCAGGGTTGAGGGGACTGGTGTGTACTGGCTTGATCTGTGACACGTGAAATACTGGGTGGATCCTGAAGTTCTGAGGTAGTCTCAGCCTGAGGGTAGTGGGGCTGATCACGGTCTCCACCTCGTAGGGACCCAGGAACCTCGGGGCCAGCTTCCTGTTCGTGGCCTTGAACGGGAAGTCCTGGGCAGATAACCAGACTCTCTGACCTGCGACATATGTGGGGGCCGGGATCCTCTTCTTGTCCGCCCGTTTCTTGTTCTGGGCGGCCGTCCTCTGCAGGGCATCTTGCGTCGACGTCCAGATCCTCCGGACTTTACGGAGGTGGCCCTGTACAGAGGATATGAGAGGATCCGGGTGAGAGTCTGGCAGGAGAGAGGGTTGGAAACCGTGACATACCTCGAATGGAGACAAACCGGTAGCAGTGGAAACGTGCGTATTATGCGCATACTCGACCCAAGGGAGATGCAGGGACCAGGAGGTGGGGTTGAGCGAGCACACACACCGCAGCTGGTTCTCAATCTCCTGGTTGAGTCGTTCGCATTGTCCATTTGTCTGTGGGTGGTATCCAGAGGTGAGTTTAGTTTTAGATCCGAGTGATGAGCAGAAGTCCCTCCAGACCCTAGAAATGAACTGAGGACCTCGGTCCGAGAGAATCTCCATGGGGATGCCGTGGAGCCTGACCACATGTTGCACCAGCAGCTTCGCAGTTTCCTGTGCTGAAGGAAGCTTCGAGAGTGCAACCAAATGGCAGGACTTAGAAAATCTGTCAATTATAGATAAGATTACTGACTTGCCTTTTGATGGGGGCAGTCCGGTAACGAAATCCAAGGACAGATGGGACCAGGGTCTGGAGGGGATGGCCAACGGTTGAAGGAGTCCTGATGGTGGCTGATGTGATGACTTGTTCCGGGTGCAAGTGGAGCAGGCGGCAACATAGTCTTTAACATCTTTGTGCAACGACGGCCACCAGTAGTACCGCCGGAGCAGCTCTATCGTGCGGCTGACTCCGGGGTGACAGGACAGTCGTGACGTATGACCCCAGCGTAGAACAAGCCCACGGACGGCCGTAGGGACGTAGGTCCGGTTGGGCGGTCCACCCCCTGGGTCTGGTTCGCGCAGAAGTGCGGCACGGACCAACCGCTCGATCTCCCACGTGACCGAGGCCACTACGCAGGAGGAGGGCAGGATGGAGGTGGGCTGAGCTGGAGGGTCGTCTTGTTGAAACACCCGGGATAGTGCATCGGGTTTAACATTTTTGGATCCAGGTCTGTAAGAGATATTAAGGTGAAAACGGGAGAAAAACAATGACCAGCGGAATTGACGGGGGTTCAGTCTCTTAGCTGCCTGGATGTACTCGAGGTTCTTGTGATCAGTCCATATGATAACTGGCAGTTCCGTGCCCTCCAGCCAGTGACGCCACTCCTCCAATGCAAGCTTAATGGCGAGTAGCTCTCGGTCACCGATGTCGTAATTCTGCTGGGTAGGGGTGAACCGCCTAGAAAAGAAAGCACATGGATGTAATTTGCCGTCCGCCTTGTCTCGCTGGGACAGGACAGCTCCCACCCCGACGTCGGAAGCGTCTACTTCAACCACGAACTGGACGGAGGTGTCGGGGTGGGTGAGCACTGGTGCCTGGGTGAACCGTCGTTGCAGTTCCACGAAGGCATCTTCCGCCGCCTGACTCCACTGAAACGTGACTTTAGTGGATGTGAGTGCAGTGAGGGGTGCGGCGATAGTGCTGAAACCTTGAATGAACCTCCTGTAGAAATTGGCGAACCCCAGGAACCTCTGCAGTTCCTTCCTAGACTGTGGCACCGGCCAGTCTTCCACCGCCTTGGTCTTGGCCGGGTCCGGTCGGACGTGTCCACCTTCGAGAATGAAGCCTAGGAAGGACACAGAGGTTACATGGAATTCGCATTTTTCGGCTTTAATGAAGAGGCGGTTCTCCAGCAACCGCTGGATAACCTGCCGGACGTGCACTTGATGAGTCTTTAGGTCGGGAGAGAAAATCAGTATGTCGTCTAGATAGACGGACACAAACTTATTCAAAAAGTCTCTGAGCACGTCATTAATAAGGTTTTGGAACACTGCTGGCGCGTTGGTTAGCCCAAAAGGCATAACCAAGTACTCGAAGTGCCCAATTGGTGTCTTGAACGCAGTCTTCCACTCATCTCCCTCCCTGATACGCACCAAATGATAGGCGTTGCGCAGGTCCAGCTTGGTGAATATCCGTGCCTGGTGCGCGGGCTCAATGGCTGCGGACAGGAGAGGGAGAGAGTACTTGTTTTTAATGGTTATGTTATTTAAACTGCGATAGTCAATGCAGGGGCGCAGGCTCTTATCTTTCTTTTCTACAAAGAAGAATCCTGCGCCCACTGGAGATGATGAGGGACGTATAAGACCGTTCTGTAAGGATTCTGCGATGTACTCCTCCATGGCCTGCCGCTCCAGGCGTGAGAGGCT